>CAMOHE010051611.1:4276-21062 GCA_946598075.1 Artocarpus hirsutus
TTTGGAACCTATTTTTTTTTTTTTTTTTTTTTTTTAAACCTGACTTTGATAATGGAAATCAAGACTCACAAATAATTGAAACAAACGAAAAAAAAACTAGGAGAACGGATAAGCAAAACCTGACTAGAACCCTCGCTCTGATACCAAATGATACAAACCACACCAAGAACTGACGCGACCCTAACCAGAATTGGCCTCCAAGATTGAAACGCCTAATCGGGTTTAAAATGGAACTGCGACTCGACGCCTAACAAGAAGCATGAACCTTGGTATGTGAGGACGCCACAATCAGTTATGGACAGACTGATTGATAAGTCTTTGAAGGCCACAAAATCTTCCAATAAGTTCGAATGTTTGTTTAAGAACCGAAGAGAATTAAACCTCAAATTGTGTGTAAAAACTTATTACCATTGAATGAAATTCGTTACAATATATAGTGGTTCCCCTTTGCGAATTTTGAGCTCCTAATTACCCATGGAATTTTGGGCAAATCAATTACTAGCCAAAAAGATGCTCAATCTAAAGCAAACAAAGTAAGTTTCCTATATGGCTTAAAAGCCTTACAATAATATAAAAGTAAACCCATGTTTTGTAAAAGAAAAGGAAACTAGACAATAATTAGACAATTAGCTGATTCTTCTTGCCACTTATCGCCTCAAATTAGGAAAGTAACTAAAATATAAAGTAGTGTGATTATTTGCAGCCATAGGATTATTTGGTCCCTTCTAGAACTTGAATCACACAATAAGCATTTCTTTGAACTTCTTCGCACGAGCTCTCATAACTGGACCAATGGGAACTTGAATTGGATCTAAATATGTCTCATCCATTGTGCTCTTGCTTGTGCTACCGATGCCATCATCACTTTAAGAATGTTGCATTCGTTGAAACCATGACTTTATTTTCCTTTAAGTTATAAAAATAACCCCTTTTAGTCCCTTTTGGATATCCTATAGATACGCAAAATTCCAAACGTGCTTCCAACTTATTTACTTTCTTGTATAGGACATAAGCCAGACATTTCCATCTGCGAATATGGTTTAAATATGTCTTCTTACCCATCCACAACTTATGAGGAGTTGCACATTGTTCAAAAGATAACATGCAATTTGTAGTGCTTATCCCCAAAAGGATAAAGGTAATGTCGAATAACTAATCATGGACCTAACCATATCCAACAAAGTTCTATTTCTTCTCTCAGCTATGCCATTATGTAGTGAAGTGCCCAGTGCAGTCAAATAGGATAAAATCCTGATACGAACCACGCCAAGAACTAACGCGACCCTAATCAAAATTGGTCTCCAAGATCGAAATGCCTAATCGGATTTGATATGGAACCGCGACCCGATGCCTAACAAGAAGCACGAACCTTGGTATGTGAGGACGCCACAATCAGTTATGGACGGACTGATTGATAAGTCTTTGAACGCCACGGAATCTTCCGATAAGTTCGAATAGTTTGTTTAGGAACCGAAGAGAATTAAACCTCAAATTGTATGTAAAAACTTGTTGCCATTAAATGAAATCCGTTACAATATATATAGAGATTTCTGTTTTGCGAATTTTGAGCTCCTAATTGCCCTATTGATTTCGGGTAAATCAATTACCAGCCAAAAAGATGCTAAATCTAAAGCAAATAAAGTAAGTTTCCTAAATAGCTTAAAAGCCTTACAATAATATAAAAGTAAACGCATGTTTTTGCAAAAGAAAAGGAAACTAGACAATAATCAGGCAATTAGCTGATTCTTCTCGCCACTTGTCGTCTCAAATTGGGAAAGTAATTGAAATGGAAAGTAGCCAGATTATTTGCAGCCTTAGGATTATTCGGTCCCTTCTAGAACTTGAATCACGCATTTGTTGGTCTGGATGTCACATGCAATTCCCTCAATGGGCCTCCATGCGATAGCTTGAGCCCAAGATGCTTGAATCAGCCCAATAAGCATTTCTTTGAATTTCTTCGCACGAGCTCTCGTAACCGGACCAATGGGAACTTGAATTGGACCTAAATATGTCTCTTCCCTTGTGCTACCGATGCCCTTATCATTAGGTTAGGCAAATCTTAAATATCAGTGAGCTTTCTATTCGGCCCACTAATCTATAGTGTAAAAAATAAATTACAAATTAATCAATAACACTGTTTCTACAAAATCGCGTAACCAAAATGCGCTACTATGGTACTATATTATTTATTGACTGCGTAGAACCTAATCTTGGCTTTTTCTGCACTTATCTTAGAAAGATGTAGTCCTTAATGAAATCAATTGCCAAATCTATATAGTATTTTTATAAAAAATGCTTCTCATGTAACTTCAATTTCTAGCTAATAAACAATTATGGATATCTGTGTATTAAAGTTTTTCTAAGACCGCTAATACCATACTATACTTGAAATTCTTATATATAGAATTTTCAAACTACTTTATGGTTTAAATTTGTTTTCTCTATCTTAAATCGCAATGTAAAATCATTAATCGAATTATTTTGCTTGGAAAAACTATCAAATCTAATTTTAATATTTAATATTGACTTTTAGAATTTATAATATAATTCCACAAATTCTCCTATAATAAAACATCGTGGAATTTTTCAAGAAAATTTCCTACTTACATGTTTAAATTCAACATTTAATTTTAGGGTTTTCTTAGTCATCACTAAGACTATCAAATTCATTACATTTGTAACTCCGATTTCTTATATTTACTAACTTGAAACTTTCTATATGAGTGAGAGCAACTTAATGTCCTTTAAGTGTGTTAGAATGTCTATCTGCACACTACTAAAGCAGTACCATACTTGAAATTCTTATATGTAGAAGCTTAAGTCCCTTATTGATAAAACTCCCTTCATCTCAATTTAAGTTAGAAGATTTCTAATCTTGAACTAAATTCCCTAAGTGAAAACGATCGAGTGCTTAATTATCAAACCAAAATTCTGCTCGACCATTAAGGATATATTGACTTGTCTCAAGTTAGGCATTTTCTTTAACTTTATCACTCTTTTATAATTATTCATCTTATTATCTACTATCATGGTTCACCATTAAGCCTTCTTGTTAATGGCTTATGGTTACACATAAACTTGCTTAATAAGCATAATATGACTGAGTTTGTCATACTGTTGCTGTTTGTTCATTGAAAATCCACAAATGCACCGAATCATATAAACAAGTAATGTAATAATGAGTGAGTATCATTCGTATAAAGATTTATTTAATTTGCATTAATTACTAAAATTGAATTAGCTATAAGATTATTTGAACTATTGATTGTGAAAAAGAGAAGCAATTAAAATTAAATTAAACAAGATAAGCTAAAAAAATATGATTATAAAATATCTAGAGTAACAATTGGACCAAAACAATTTGACCATCTTTCTCTCCTTACTTAATCATAAATATATTATCTACTATATTCTTATGATAATAAAAATACCAAGAGTTCATTAATATCTAGGCTCTCTTTGATGGCTACACATGCTATGTAGTATATTACTATTCTACACAACATATGTCATTCCATCCATGGCAAAACACAAAATTCACTTTTTTAAGTGCAATAAGTTACCTATTCAATAACTAAATGGTGATCAAGCATTTAGAGGCATAAAGCTCAAAATGGACAATCATTTAGTAAGATAACATGCATTAAATCAAGAAAGAGAAATTAAAAGTAAATATTTAGATGATAAGCTATTCTGGAATAAAAATTAATTCATAATTGAAATTAAAAGCACAATCTCAAAGATTTTAACATCAACAAGCAACAAAAATAATCAAAAGAGAATAAAGATAAGAGAAAACATGTGTAGAAATCCCCAAATCTCCATTGTTCTTCTCCTTCTTCTTGCCTCTTGGTATTTTCTTCTTTGAGATTATTGCAAACAAGCCTAAAACTAATCCTAAATCTGTAAATAAAACTCTCAAAATAAAAAAAAAAAGGATTTTTTTTCTCTCTCCCAAAAATGGCTTGAAAAAGCCTTATTCTTCTTTGCTGAAGTTTTTCTCTAGTTTCTTTTCTTTCTTGGGCTCTATTGCTGATACAAAGAGAGGAGGGGGGGGGGGTGTCCCTCTTATTACATTGGCAACTAGGAATTTTTCATCCCCTCAATTACTCTCTTAGCAAACAAGATAAGAGGCCAGATAGGGTTTTCATGCTAGAAGACACATGTCATTGTGAGATTGGGAGGAGTGATGGCATTAGTGGCATGGCGAAATACTATTTGCTGGAGCAAACGGTGCACACAACAAACTTGAGGCACAAAGCATGGGAGCTAGCTCTTGGCTAAGTGGTCTGATTGGGTAGATGCATGGTGACACAAGAGAGGTAGGGCGCTGCTCCTAGTATGCACAAAATGTGTGGTTGTCAGCACTAAAAGCCATGAAGAATCTGGGCCTTCACCTTTTTGGTCTAACAGCTTATAGCGTGAGCATGACATCTTATAAGCTTCACGCATGTGTTCTTCTCTTGACTAAGCTTCAAAAACTTTTAATCTTTTGTCCTCCCATGTTAACTCCATATTTACATCTTTGTCCCTATGTTTAATTCATCTATGTTGGCTCCAAGGTTTCAAATGAAATATTTATTTTTGTTTTGATGACAACAAACAATTTATTGCTTAATCACAAATAATTTATCTTGAGAATGTAGAGCAATTTAGTGGTATTATTTCTAGCATCTCAAGATAGTTAAAAGAATTTTTGATTAAGACTCTTAAGTGATTAAATGCAAGGACGAATCAATTGCCAAGACTTGAAAAATAAGTTTGAAACAAATTACAAGAATAAGCAAACAGAGGATTGGACTTGATATGGACCCACCTAACTCCACCCCAAAAGCTTGCTCGTGAGGGGAGGATTGCAAACCCATATATATAACACCTAAGGCCTCTCATGCTAACCGATGTGGGACACATCATTCTCGACCCCTTTAGACTGCACGTCCTCATGCAGGGAACCTTTGTACATGTGCCCATCTACCAATCAAGAGTAGGCTCTGATACCATATGATATGGACCCACCTACTTGCCGTTGAAGTTCCCTGGTGTCCTCAGGATTACTCTTATTGGCAGGCCGGTTTGGAATTGAAGCACCAGGTATGAAATCAATTTGATGCTCAATTCCTCGAATTGGAGGTAAGCCAAGAGGCAACTCTTCAAGAAATACATCCTCGAACTCCTGCAAAAGGGAAACAACGTTGCTTGGCAAAGAACCGGCAAGATCATTAGTGTTTAAAAGAGCCTCCTTGTACATTAGTACTATAAGGGGCCGATGAGAAATTAAAGCTCTCTTGATCTCACTTTTCTTCGCAATGAAATTGTATTTTTCCTCTCTCGCACACATTAAGGTCGAACTCTCTCCTTTCTCTTTTTCTCTCTTATTCTTCACTCTCTTTGTCTCTCCTCTCTTTTTCTTTCCTCTCTTTTTCTTTTCTCTTATGTTCAGCCTCCCTCTCTTTCTCTTTTCTTTTTTCACTCGCTCTTTGCATTTCTAATTGATCTTCAAGAACTTGTTTTGGAGTCAATGGTACAAGTGACATTGGCTATTTATTCATGGTAAAAGAGTACCTATTGGTGAAACCATCATGTGTGGTTCATCGATCGAACTGCCACGGTCTTCCCAACAAGAGGTGACATGCATGCATGGGAACAACATCACAAAGTACCTTGTTCTCATACGTTTCAATAGAAAACGCCACCATCACCTGTTTAGTAACCTTGATCTCACCACAATCATTTAGCCATTTAAGCCGGTATGGCCTTGGATGCTTCAAGGTAGGTAACGCCAATTTCTGCTCTAACTCAGTGCTGGCCACATTTGCGCAACTTCCACCATATATTATCATACTACAAACCTTGTTATTCATAAAACACCGTGTATGAAACAAATTCTCTCGGTGATTATTCTCTTCTTCTTTAACCTGTGCACTAAGAGCTCGTCTTGCCACTAATGACTCTCCAACTATAGCACACTCCCCTTCATAGGCATCTTCGAGAGGTGGCATGTCATCTACTTCTTCTTCTTCTTCATCTTCATCTTCATCCTCTGAAACAATCTCTCCTTGAGCTGTAATCACCATTACTCTCTTGTTTGGACATTCGCGAGATATGTGACCCTTGCCTTGACATTTAAAGCACTTAATATCACAACTCTTTGTGGTAGGAAATTCAGTATTACCTTGTTTAGGTGCAGCAACTTGTTTGGCATCCTTAGAGGGCTCGGTCTTTGGCTTGTTTGCTAGAAATTCATCCCGTTTAGGGGCTGGTCTCCATGTGTTTGAGGTAGCCATGTTAGATCCCCTCCTAGCCATGTTTCTTCACTTCAATTGCTGCTCCACTTTGCTGGCTTGGTGCACCATATCTGTCAACTCCACATAATATTGCATTTCTACCACATTTGCAATCTCACGGTTTAAACCATGCAAGAACCTAGCCATAGTGGCCTCCCGGTCCTCCACTACATTTGCACGGATCATGGTGACCTCCATCTCTTTATGATATTCATCAACACTCCTATTACCTTGTGTAAGGCGTTGGAGCTTGTTGTTGAACTCCCTATGGTAGTAACTCGAAATGAATCATCTGTGCATGATTGCTTTCATTTCCTCCCACGTCTCAATAGTTCGCTCTCTGTTTCTTCTTCTATCCTTCAACAACTGATCCCACCAAATAATAGCATAGTCAGTGAATTCAATTACAGTGAGTTTTACCTTTTTTAACTCAGAGTAGTTGTGGCAATCGAAGACCATCTCTATCCTCTTCTCCCACTCTAGATACACCACAGGATCATTTTTTCCTTGGAAGGACAAAATCTTCACCTTGATGCTTCCTAAGTTATCATCCCGCCTTTGCCTACCTAGCCTATCTTCTCTATTCCCTAAACCACGCCCAAACCTGCCCTGGTTATTAGGTGGATCATAAAACTCCTCCTAGTCATCATCATCCTCTATATCCCCCCATTGTTCACCATAGTGTACACGTCTAGGTTGCCTAATAGGGTTATTTTGGTGCTGCCCCCTAGGTGTCCCCTCTTCCAATCTAGCCATTCTCTCATGTAAAGTTTCAATTCAGCTCTCATCATTCGTCTTAGCTCCCCCATCAAAGCTTATAACTATAGGTTCAGAATGGTTCGTTGTTGGTCCTCCTCAGTTGAATTATCTTCTGGCTTGTGAGACATGTTTAAAGTCTACAAGAAAAGGTTAGAAACCTCACAAGCACTCCCTCACGTGTTTCACTCAAGAATGATTCGCTCACACTCGTGTTTCACTCAAATTGGCTCTTAACTTAATGTTCTCACCGCTCTTACCTTTTTTCACTCATTGTGACTTCTCAAATTCTTAATCAGACTCAAGAAACACACAAGATTCAAGCAGCAATTCAAACAAACTAGACTCTACCCAAACAATCTACAAGATTTGATGTGCAATTCATAGAATGGCAAACGAAGACTCAATAACAAAGATGCTAAATCATAAGAACGTGTAAAATGAATAGCTAAATTTTCATTTTTTTTTTTTTTTGCTATAGAGTAAAGTGTGTTCTGGGCTTATGGAACCTTATAGAGGTGAAAACAATCAAAAAAAATTAAGATAGGTCTCCAGAACCTTATGGATTCTCTTGTTTTCTTCTTTCCCTTGTTTTTCTTTCTTTGCTTTTTTTTTTGGATCCTTTTTTTTTTTTGGTAAAACTAGAATTAACATACAAACGAGCAAGTGTGCACAAATGAATGAGAAACAATCAGAAACAACCGAATTCAAATCAAACAGAAACGAACTGACACAAGTATTGATGAGCACATCAGTAGCACAAGCAAGAGCACGTGGGATGAGACATATTTAGATCCAATTCAAGTTCCCATTGGTCCAGTTACGAGAGCTCATGCGAAGAAGTTCAAAGAAATGCTTATTGGGATGATTCAAGCATCTTGGGCTCAAGCTATCACATGCAGGCCTATTGAGGGAATTGCATGTGACAACCAGATCGACAAATACGTGATTCAAGTTCTAGAAGGGACCGAGTAATCCTATGGCTGCAAATAATCACGCTACTTTTTATTTTGGTTACTTTCCCAATTTGAGGCGACAAGTGGCGAGAAGAATCTACCCTAATTATTGTCTAGTTTCCTTTTCTCTTACAAAACATGCATTTACTTTTATATTATTGTAAGGCTTTTAAGCCATTTAGGAAGCTTACCTTATTTGCTTTAGATTGGGCCTTTTTTTTGGCTAGTAATTAATTTGCCTGAAATTCCATGGGCAATTTAGGAGCTCAAAATTTGCAAAGGGGAACCACTATATATTGTAACGAATTTCATTCAATGGTAATAAGTTTTTAAACACAATTTGAGGTTTAATTCTCTTCGGTTCCTAAACAAACTATTCCAACTTATCGGAATATTTCATGGCATTCAAAGACTTATAACTGATTGTGGCGTCCTCACATACCAAGGTTTGTGCTTCTCGTTGGGCATCGGGTTGCAGTTTCATACAAAACCGATTTGAATTTCGATCTTGGAGACCAATTTTGGTTAGGGTCGCATCAGTTCTTGGTGGGATTCGTATCAAGTATTCAAAGCAAACAGAATTGGCAAAATTCGAACAAGGAGGAAAAAAAAAAGAATAGAGTTCAACCAAGAAATTCAGACCTTAAACTAGAATCTTTTTTTTTTTTTTTCAGGACTCTACATTCGACTAAACAAGAACAAGAATATAAGGTTAAGGATAGTCAAACTTGCCTTGGAACCCAAGCGTTGATGCCAACTGATATGAACCCCATTAACTAACGCGACAAGACACGACACCAAATTTGAAATCGAACCCCTAATCCCTTAAGACACATGTTTGTTGAGCCTTGACCCGTAATCTAATAAAGACACGAACCAAGAACCACGGATAGGAAGATGCCACACCTAGAATTGCAAGAACGCTTAAAACCCTAGGTGATAAGCCTTAATTGGCACTTTCCCATGCGAAATTAAGCCATAAAATTTGACTTTGTTGGCTGTTATCTAATAGAAATAATATAAAAGGAAAGTAGCTAATTTTATCCCTTAAAATACGTCTAACCTAATCTAAAAAAAAGGGAAAATATCTAGGTTTGTTTTCTTGCCTAACAAAACCGAGCTTGGCAACTAAGGAATCACAAAAATTACATTAGAAAAATAATTTGATGACGAGACTCGAACTTGATGACATGGCGCCCACGTGTCGATCCAAAATAGGAAGGTTTCCTGAAATTACAAGTCTGCCCCACAATTTACTGGAATCATGCACCATCATCAATGTGAATCTTCTAGAACCTTAATCATAGTGACTAGGCTCTCTTGTGATTGATTTGGGCCCATACCAGGGCTCCATTTATGTGACATGTCACAAAATTGTTGAATGAGCCCGTTCAATGCATCCTTGAATCGTTTGGCCTTAGATCTTGTGATTGGACCACTTGAATGGCTTAAGGGATCACGAACATGGCTCCTAACTTTTACAACTCCACTGCTTGCATCAAGACTCATAAAGACTCAAAGGTTACAAGCTGTTATTTGATTTAAGTCTTAATGTAAGTGAGCAAAAGCTATCAAATAAAGCTCAATCCACACACACATATGCGTTCACAAATAAAGTATTTAAACTGTTTCATTATGAGGAATGTGTTTCAAAAGTGAATTCAATTACTTAAATAGATTTCTATAAAAATAGGCTTTTGAAACACATTTTAAAGTGATTTTGGGCAACATAGATTGATTCGTTGACCATAATTGGTCGGCCTACCGATGGCTCAAATCTGCCAGCTAATTGCCCTATATCGACCTACAATCTAGGAGAATTTTAGAATCATTTTGAAAAGGCCTGTTGAACTTGGAGTTTGGCCTTCCGATGGCTAAAGTTCAGCCTACCTAACTTCCTAATCAGCTTGTCGATTAAGTGACTGTTTTGAGTCCTGTTCTAAACTTTTCAAACTTCAACTTGTCAAACACATTTTTTGGCTACCAAACTGTCTATAATGGCTAGTTTTGTAACCATTAGAACTCCAATTGCAATAGCTATTTTGACCAAAAATTGATATTTTAGGCTATATTTGAGAATTTGTAAGCTATATATATCTATCCATTCATTGTGCTCAATATAGAGAACAAGGAGAACAAATTGCTAAGCGTTTTAATATTGTTTTAAACTTTTCATACTCTTATGCACACTCTTTGAGCCAATTCGTCTATATTTATTCTTGAGAGTTGTTCATACCTTCCATATAAACCCTATATTGTATTCATTTACATTTAGAGAGTTTATCTTGTGAGTGAGCCAAAGATTGTAAATCAAATCCTTTGAGTGATAGGTTACCAAGCCTTAGAAGTTGGAGAAATTCTTGGTTTGCCAATTGACCTCACGTCACTCTCTTCCTGCACTCTCTTTGTAACAAAATCATCTTATAGTTGCACCACTAGTTACCTCACCTAACTAGCCTTGCTGCCCTGTCACAGTGCCACTTCGTCGGCCATCACTATTTTGCCCATTAAATTAATTCACTTTGATAAAATTGTCAAAATGCTAAAAGTTTAGGAACAATTTTAGCCTATTAAATTAATTCAAGGACTAAATTATCATAATGTTAAAAGTACATAGACCTCTAGTGCTATTTACCCATTAATAAATTACTCTTTTATTAGTTCCAATGTTGTTCTATTAAAAGCTTGAATTGCAATATTGAAATTATAGATACAATGCAACGACCCTACCTACGTGGCTATTACTTAACTATATAATCATATTTTTAATCTTAAATTATTAGATTGTATTGAATTTGTAGAACAATTTTTTTTGATATAATACTAATTACTTAAATGAATTTCTTTTAAAATATTCCTTAATTAAAATAAATCTTTTTAAAACTAAATATTATTATTATTAACTTGCTTAAACTTTTCATTAATATTTGTTGGAACATAGTAGTCTTAAAGTAGTCTAGACAAAGGCTACATAGTTATAACCTTAGTTTCAAACCATAGTTATAACCTTAGTTTCAAACTATATATTCATTTTAAAACTATTAAAAGATAACTCATTTCCACCATTCATCCACCTCTTGTCACTATATGTCACAAGTTGTTGACAGGTTAGTTGCCTACAACATGAATATATCTGAGTGAACAAGTCTTATGTATCAAACTTATCACACTTAATGAGCTCTATTGTGTACGTACCCGTTGCGTGCAATCATCTGAAAGTTAGGGTTCGTGAAGGTCCCCAACAACCCTAAACCATAAAAAGAATTTCAACTGTATACCTCCCTATAGGTTGGGAGGTTGACACGTCACACTTCACTTAACTTATTTTATCTTATTTAGTACATTTGTCTCATTATGCGTATGTAATATGGCATATCACTACATATCATCTCATAACATGAATCACTATTCTTTACATAAGGTGAATATGCAACATAATTTTATTAGCATATGTCATATACAATGTACAACATAACATACACATGACATAATATAGCATATTCTATTCTAGTATGACATAACATGGCATATTATAAATAATGCATTTTCATAAAACGTGTGAAAATTTTAAATTGAAATCATAGTATTCATATTATAGGCGAGATTCCTACTTATTTATTTTCTATAGACAAGATCTGCTAACTCGTTGTGTACTTATACACTATTTGTAGAGTCTGAGGAAAAATATACAATAAGAGTGCGAGCTTTACTTATTTTTGCGAATTAGTTTAACATTTCATAAAAAAAAGAAATTAATAGGGTGTTTGGTATGGTGGCGGAAACCATTGGTTACAACTATTTTTACTATAGCATGCAAGAGCTTTATACTGTAGCAACTTTTTTCTTTTTAGTATAATATGTGAGAGCTTGACACTATTCATAACTGAGTTAGTGGTGTAAACTACTCTTAGCTAAACACATGGTAAATCTTATCTTAGAAACTTCCCTTTATTAACTAGCTAACTATTTGGGTAGTAAAAAGCATTAATTAAATTTAAATTCGCATAACTTATAATTCTTGTTTAATTTATTTTCCTTAGTTGCCTTTAATTAAATCGTACTAATGTCGATAACCAATTAATTTATTTGATAATTAATTAATTATCTTCTTCTTATAGGCTGTCTTACGAATCTCTCATACTATTTATGTTGGCTTATTATTATAGTAAAGGTCTACTTGAATATGAATAGTATTTCTAGTTATTATTCAATTCATTAGTCCCAATATGGCCTTCTAGAACTAAAAGCATTCTACGTACTAGGTGTCGGGACCTAGATCTGGGAAATAGCTTTTTTTTTAAAGTAGTATGGGTATTAGGCCTGCATTTGGTGTCATAACGTTGCAGGCCTAACGTTTATGGATTCTATTTAATAATCCATTGAAAGCTCAATTCTTAAGCATAAAATTTCATGCCTAGATTTTGTATTTTTTAAGTAAAGTCCCAGTGGATAAATGGTAAAGCGTGGACTCATATAATTCCATGAGTGTTAAAAATTGTTTGTGTCGTTGTTAGTGATTCTGCCACTAAACAGGCGTTTTATTCTGAAACCTTTATCGAAAGGTACTTTTTTTAGAAGTCACCATAACTGAAAGTCAAAGACAATTTTAATAAAAGTTTCTTTTATGAAAGTTCCACGTTTTGACAAGGCCTAGAACTTCATGTTTTTCAAAAGTTTATTTTCTCTCTTTCGCATTATCATTTGTAGTGATTTTGTAAACTTTACCGATCATATCGTCTTTATATTTAAAGGTTCCTTTTAAAGGTAGAATTTTCAAAAATTATTTCATGAAAGTTGTTCATTTTGTCAAGACTTGAGACTTTTGTATGTTGCAAAAAACATGATTTGGATTTTTTGAAGTTCGTTTCCCAAAAAAAAAATGTAAACTACACTATTGATGTTGCATGAATGTTGCAACATCTCATGAGGTACCTAACATAAATAGTTTTAGAATCAATCACAAACTATACAGTAATTGCTAAAACAACTATGACATACAATAAATTGGACATTTTGACTTTTGGAAATTGAAACCAAGCATAAACGAGGCTGGTGCTACTGATGTCGCGACCAAGTTGCAACCTTATTGCGACATCGCATAAAACATCTAATGAAAAGGGTTAAAACTACAGCGAATTATTCTATAGTTGCTACAGAGGCTTAAAGAAACAATAAACTAAGCATCTTAACTTCTAAAATTAAAAGTTGGACATTTTTGAAATCTGCACTACTGACGTTACAGCCATGTTACAACATCACATGTAACACTTAATCAAAACAATGTTGCAATAACCATCAATTGTACTGTAGTTTCTATGAAAATTTTATAAAACAATAAAATGGGGCATTCAATCTTTGAAATTACTTTCTTTTCATATTTCAAAACCATTTGGACTATAAGCCATTTGTATTGCAGATGTTGCAACCACTGGGACAACTTAAAAAAATGCCGTAAGTATTATTTTTGAGTTGAGATTCTAGTTTTTAACATCTTGCTTAATGTCATTCATGTTTTTGTGACTTAAAAAGTTCCACGCTTGAAAATACTTCAAATCGATCTTTAGAATGTCCATTTTAAATCCATGGTGGAAAACGTTTCTAAACGCAAAATCATAACCTACATTTAAACTTTTTTATACTAAACTTGCATAAACTAAAACGACATCCATATAAACTTACAAAAGCCATGACATATGCATAAATGGAACTTATTACGTGCCATCATCACTAAAATAAGATCTTAAACTATTATAATCCTAAAAGAGAAAGGTTTAAGATTTATACCCTTGATGATCTTTCCTTGTGTGGTTCCACTAAAGCTTCCTTCTTAGTTTTGGTTTTGGCTAGTGATTTCTAATGTATGGGAGAGAAAATTTTGAGAGAATGTATGGAGGAGGGCCATGAAGAACAAGGAAGAAAATTTTCTTTCTTGAAGGAAGTAGAGAGAAAAGAGAGCAAAAATGGGCTCTAGTTAAGGATAAGTCTATTTGTAGACAATTTTTTAAACTTGGTTCACTTTCTACTTAACTCCTAAATCTATCTTAAATTGTTTTATAGACCCTTAAACAAGGCAAGGTCTTGTTTTACTAGCTCCTAACGTGGGGACCAATTATAAAGGTAAATTGATAAGAATTTTCATTATTAAATTGTGTCACGTCTATCTTTTATGAGGAAGGTGAGAAGATCCACTTTTTGTGGAAATCCTTTTACTTGGAAACTTTGTCCTCAAGTTTCTCTAAAGCAAATAAATTATTGACTGGTTGGAGAGACTAACTGGCTGGCAGGAGAATTTGGTTTTGTCAAGTCTTCTATCTTTACTTATCACAGTCCAAGACTAACCTTCGAATTTATCGATAATAATATTATTTTAAATCGTGTATTAAGGTTGGACTTTTTTTGTCTTAAAATTATTGTTAGACTACATAAACTTAAACTTGACCATTTCTACATTGACCTTGGTATTGACATAGTCCTTGACAATGTCAATTTCTGAACCTGGATAGCATTTTCACCTAAAATGCTACTCGTATATCTCCGATTTAATCTTAGAATTATCACTATGTATTAAAGTGTTTCTTGGTATACTACTAACACCGTACTGCACTTGAAAAATCATGTAATTTAAATTCTCATGTTATTTATAAATTGAAATTTCTTCTGCCTTAAATCGCTGTGAAGTTATCAACCGAATTATTTGATTACAAAAGTTAATAAATCTAAATTTAATTGTTTCTATAGAATTTTAGAATATTTATATTAATTCCATAAATGCATCATTCACAAAATCACACATGATATTTTTCAGAAAAATCCTTGATTTAAACATGTAAATTACATTATCTAAATTCTAAGATTTTTTAGGTCATTACACAAATTTATTCTAATAATAAAATCGTGGAATTTCATGAATCTTTACATAAAAAACATTGTTTGGGTCTTTTAAAAAAATCCTTAACTCATGTACTTGGATTTTATTGTTATAATAGATCAAATGCTTAATCATCATATTGGAATCCTATTTGGGTTTGTTAAGGACATGTTGACTTGTCTCAAGTCAACATTACTCTATACTCTTTCTTTCTTGTTCCGCTTATTCTCTATTTTCTCGGTTTATGCTAAGCTTTCTAGCTAAAAGTTTGCAGTATTTTAAACTGGTTCAATGAACATAGTATGACTGAGCTTCCCATTCTATTGTTATCTTATAATTCTTACCCATACTTAAACTTATGCTTCTTGGAACTTAATGGTGCAATTGTGGAAAAAATCCTTAATTATACTTATTAATTACTTAGATTTTTTTGGACATTACATATAACTCATATTTTAGAGTTGTGCATTTGATATAGTCATTACATATAAATTGATCGTTTATAAATCTTGCATAATCAAAGTTAGGTAAATCCCTTAACCTTTCTAATTACTTCTTTATCCTTGAGTGCCATTGATTTTTTAATGAATAATAAATTAATAAACTTAATCATGAATTTGAGCACTTATATTATTCAAGACTGGAATCAATATTCAAGAGAATTATTTTATTTGCTTCTCATGAAAAAATGAATAGATTCTGTATTGTCATATTAATATTCTTGGCTACCTACTTCATTATGTGTCGAAAATACAAGAGATAAGATTAGATTCTCGAATCCACATTAAATAAATTAAAAGACATTATTTTATAAATAGGAGTCTAGTAATAACTAAAGATTAAGATAATCTTATATATGATTATTTATCAATGTGATTAGAACTTACTATATTTTAATGGAAATTATTAACCCATTCATATATCTCACATTATGTCTTGTTCTCACATAATCTCATTATGTGTAGTATACTCATTTAATGGCTCATTACATTAATAGTTCGAATAAGATAATTCCATTTTCAACAGAAATGACCTGTGCTAGTAAAGCTCAGTTAAAAATTACATTAATTGAATAATTAATTTATAACAATTAATTATAAAAAACTAATCATCTTAATTATCATTCTTAAATATTATTCTCATATATATAATGCTTATAAATTGTATCCAAGGTCACATATTTAATGATGTTTATAAAGTATTAAAAAATATATGCATAAAAATATAATGAAAAAATCACTTCATTTATTGATAATATCTTTTACAAAAACATCACATTTTTTAAGGGCATTCATCTTAATCATTCCAATCAACAAAAGGTAAACCAAAAGTTGGTTGTAATTATAATTGATTCCAAAGATAGCGGAATCATTCAAACAATTTGTTTTGGGTTCTAGCTCATCAATTCTTAACTTTCATTGACGTCCTGTGATTTTTACTCGATTAGGGAGGGAATGGCTTAATAAAAATAATTTAGAGGAGTATAGCCCCTTCTTTTGTGGATCTAACTGGTATCTTACAATCCTGGCAATCGTTGCATTTTTTCCTGTTCTTTATTATGCAAATATATAACTTGTGAAGGGCTTACAACTCTAGGTTTTGATGGTTTAAAGTCTGCTTTTGTAGTTTTATGTATCTTGTTTTGTTTCTCATCTATAGACTTCTTTGTTCTAGAGTCATTTCAAGAGATGGAGCTGGACAATTGACTGATAATAGAGGCACTTCATAAGGTCCTTTAGTGCAACTTTATATGATTGTTTTTCAAAAAACAAAAAAAAAAGACATTGTCATAGAAATATAAACAGAAAAAATGTGGCAACCATAAATGACCATCATTCATGTGGTTCTTTGTCCACCAATGCATGCTATAGCAGTGCGGAGCTACCATAGAAGAACAACCCCCTCCCCCCGTGCCCGCCCCC
>CAMOHE010051613.1:0-27675 GCA_946598075.1 Artocarpus hirsutus
CAATATTACGATACAACCACAGTCCAGAATAAAAGAAAAGTTTAAGTCTTACATGCCTTCAATGGTATATTAACCTACCAAATACTTCTACTGATCGTAAGTCCGGTCGGCGGACTCTTCTCCAAACCTATGCTGATATCCACCTAGGGTTAAGATTTTAAAACAGATAAAATATGAGCGAAAGGCTCAGTAGGACTACATTTAGAAAATTATTCAATTTTAAAGAAATTGCGTAAATTAAATAAACATATAAAAATGTACTGGTTCGATCAACAAATAAATAATCAAATGTGAAATTAAATAAAATATAATCTCACCAAAATAATTTGAATTAATCAATCAAAGGGTACCACATTTCTTTCCTGGGCAAACCATACATGACTCACCACCGTAGTGGCCCAGCTGGGTTTCGGGACCTGCCCCCAAGGTTGTTCACTACACAACCCGATCTCTGATATGGCATCATGCCCTAGTATATTTATACATATATATTTCTCTGATTCATAAAATCTTTTCTTTATCAGATATAATCATTCATATTCATTATGAAATTCATTATAAAATCCATCTCAATCCACTGTTTTAGAAAACAGTTAATGAAAATCCTTTATCACAAGTCAATTGAAAACATTTTCGTAAAAATTCATTTGAGGCCAAAGTATTTAAAAATGGCTATCAAAGAAGGGGTAGAAGTCCTACCTCAATACTCGTACCGGTATCTCACACCGTAATCCCGGTCCGCTATACGTTAGCTCCGCGGATCCACGCACAATCCTAAATGCATAGTAATGTAGTCTGTTAGCATCTAACCCGAGGTATCCTATGATACTAAATCATCTCATGGTGTCCTAGTGTGCCATTTGGGTTTATAAAATCATTGTACAAAGTTTAAATTTAAATCAGGATTCAAAATAGTTTAAAACGGGTGAAAATCACAAAATTTTCCTTGGCTCGGTCGGCCAGCCGGTTCCCCTGCTTCGGCCTGCCGGACTGCACAGTTCGGCCTGCCGGACGAACAGGTTCGGTCGGCCGAACATCTCCAGGTTCGGCCTACCGGTCGGATGAATCCGGCCTGCCAAACACGAAGTTCGGCCTGTCGATCTGGAAAAATTTTAGAAATTTCCACGCACGGGTCTCGGCATTCCCGAGTTCAAATCTTCAAATCTAACCTGTTTTCTCAATTCCCAGGCATGGATATTCATCATAAGCAATAGAAAATCATAATAGAACACTTTTGAATGAATTAAAACAAGTTTTAAACAAGATTTTCTCAAAAATCCAAAAATAGAGAAATTAGAGGAAAAATAAAAAATCTTGATTCTAATCCGTTTTTGATGAAATGAAGTTTACATTCTAGCTAATCTAAGTCCATCTAACTTAGATTGAAGCTTTTCTAGGCTTAGAAACTCTAAAATTTCAAAATGCAAGAAAATCTTAAAAAATAGAAAAACTTTGAGTTTTAAATCTAACCTCGAATCAAAGCTTGAAAACGTCGTTTTTGTCGTTGAATCTTGTTCCCGAGCCTTCGATCTCCTAGCCCGAAGCTTAAAAACGTGATTTGTTTCAAAAATTTTGAGAGATTGAGAGAGAGAATGAGAGAACCCGAGAGAGACGAGAGAAAGAGGAGAGAGAGAGAATGCACGGGAGAAATGAGGAGAGAGAGAGGGAAAGTAAAATAAATAGAAGAAGAGAGAGAAAAGTAGTTGCATAAAACTGTGTGCAACTACACACTGTTTTCAAATCAAATTGTTTTATTAAAACTTAAATTAACAATTAAAACAATTTAGAATAATAATTAAAAATCACTAAAAGAGTAAATTAATACAAAGTTTCTTAATTTGCACAAAATAATCAAATTAAGTTTAAAACACTCATCATGGCACACTAATTCACCATTTAACACTCTTAATACTATTTAATTAACTTCGGGGTGTTACATTATTATTATTAGTTTAATTGATAGGGTGTTTGGCATTCCCTGTTTTAACTAAAATTTTTAGTTATTATAATATATATCTCCCAAATACTACAGTATTAAAAAAAGTTAAAATGTAAAGCTCTCGTGTGTGATAATGATTTTAACCAAAATTAGTTCAAACTAATATTTTTAACCAATTCCCAAATACCCTATGAGTACATAGATATGGAGAGTCTCAAGATGTTGAGTTGACTAGTAGTAGTAATAAAAATATTATCTTTAGTTTCAAATATTTCTCAAATTATCCCTTTGTTTTTAGAAAATACAACGATATCTTTTGAGTTTAAAAAAACTTGTCTCAATTTTATTCTTCACAGACTTTGTTGACAAACTGAACAAGAGGGAAAGACAAATACTGTTAATTAGATCAATTTTATTTTAAATATATATTTTTTGAGAAAATATTTTAACATTTTAAAAAACATAAAACTCAAGATCTTTTCTAAATTTTGTTATTTTGTTTTAGGGCTTTTATGTTTTTAAATCTAGCTACAAAATATTTTTCATAAACTGCTTAAGTATAGTTATGTTGTTTCATCTTCTTTTTTTTTTTTATTTATAGAGATGAAATTAAAATAGTTTTTTTTTAAATTTAAAGAATACATTTGTAGTTTCTTAACACTAAGGAACAGATTAGAAGATAGTTAAAATTATTAGGCCAAATAACGTAATTGGATGCAGTTTCAATTATTATATTTTTAATGAATATTGTTACTATTAAACATGTGAATCAGATGGTTATTAATGAATTGGATAATTGACAAAAAAAAAATTATAATAATTAATAATATTATATTTTTATCATGTTATATCATCAATTGTTTGGTAAAATATATCCTTATTGAAATTGTAATCATTGAAAGCGTACTTGATGCCAAAAAAAAAGTAATTAAATCATAATAAGAAACCCAGCGAGTCAAAATTATATTATGTTTAATTTTCTTGTGGATATTCTTTTCCTCTTTCACGTGATGAGGGGACAGATGCTAGAGAAGTATGGCTGCTCAAACTTGTATTATGTACTTTTCTTGTGGATTCTTTTCCTCTTTCACGTTGTGAGGTGCCAGGTAACAAGTGAAATACGACTGCTCATGACGTGAACGCCATTTTTGGTCACGTGCAGTGCATGTAGTGCGTCTGTCCTTGTGACCAGTTTTCCTAGTGCAACAACTGTATCGTTGTCGTTTTATCATGCATTCTGTGCTCCTCAACCTCTATATAAACTGGATCAATGTTTAGTGTATGTGTATCCCAAAAGCTACTTCAGAGATTTCTGAGCTATAGGCACCAAATTAAGTTTACTCAAAAGTCGTATATATGGAAACTCAGCAACAGAAGCAATTAGCTGAGCGGCCAATTCCTCGTGAAAGCCAAGTGAAGTCTCAAATAGTCTTTGATGTACCACATCAAAGACGATCAGCCAATTACAAGCCAAGTATTTGGAAATATGATTTCCTTAAGTCACTAAACAGCACATATGATGTAAGAACTTTACAATATATATTTTGAAACTACTATCTATATCTATGTGTGTGTGTGTGTGTGTGTATTATATAACAACTTCAGTTTTTTTATTTTATTTTTTTAAGGATAGATGCTTTTGGGCACACCATTGATGTGGTCACCACAAGGCCTCACACTGTCGCACGACAGTCATAATTTTTTTTCCTCACGAGTGGCGGCACTAAAAAAAAGATATTTATTAATTTTTATTGAACGTGGATATAATATATATACATATATATATATATATATATATATTTGTTGGTAATTTTTCTTTTAACACAAGGGTTCAGTTAAATACTCAAATTTTTGTCGTCTATTTTCGCATCCTGTCAAAATAATTATTTGCTTAATGTTATACATACGCGTGCATACACATTTTTTTTACACAAGCGCACACACATTATGTTTCCCATGACTTATGCAGATTTTTAGAATAAGATCTTGAGATCAGATTTGCATACTGCAGGTTGATTCTGGTGTTATATTCTCATATGATATTCAATTATAGAACACTACGTGTCTATCAATTTTTTTATAGCTAGATATATAGGAACAAATAAAAATTACGAAAGTAGTTTAGCATCTACATATTCAAGATTTATATAATATATGGTCACCATTTTCATGAAAAAATATTATTCTACACGCAGTCAATAATTGCATGATATAATATAATAATGCTTTTGCAGAAAAAAGAATACAAAATGGAGGCTGAGAAACTTATTCAGGGTGTGAAAGACATTTTTATTGAAACCGAGGACTTGCAGGCCATGTTACAGCTAATTGACAACGTTAGAAAACTAGGCCTCGCATATCACTTTGAAGAGGAAGTCAAGAAAGGTCTTGACACAATAGCTTCTACTTATAAGGGCAACTCATCTTCTTTGATACGAGATCAGAATGATCTCTATCTTGCTTCATTATGTTTCAGGGTCCTTAGGCAGCAAGGATTTCAAGTTTCACAAGGTAATATATCCCGAATTAGCAATTTTTTGGGTAAGAAACACGTGCAGTTTTTTAAGCACAAATTATATTATCCATGACTAGTATTTCCACTACAAAAAAAACTATATTTAATGACATTATGTATGACATGTAGTTCTTGAATGTTGTTGAAAAGTACATACAACGACATCTCTAACAAAGATGTCATTAACGACAATTGAAACAATAATTAATAACATCTATATAGATGTCGTAAATTATTGTTTCAAATATTATTAACGACATTTTTGTAGGAGATGTCGTTGTATGTATTTATCAACAACATTTAAAAACTACATATCGTAAATAAAATGTGGTTAAATATAGTTTTTCTTGTAGTGTTCATTGCTAATTGACTGTTGTGGGTGCTGGAACTATAATATTTTGTGGTTCCAATCAAATTCGATACAGTATTTTTCTCATAAAATTTTAAAAGTTGGTTAAAACTATATTTTGTAATTCTATCCATATTCCCAAATCCACTATAAATTATGTATATATATATATATATATCTAGTAATTCGAAATGAATATTATTATTGCTCAAATTTTGACTGTAATTCTATGTATGGCTTGACATTATGATTGTGTCGAAACATGCAGACATATTTTGTGGTCTCATAGACGGGAAGGGTGTGAAAGAGAAAGGATGTGGTCTCATCAGAGTGATGCTGGAGCTTCAAGAGGCCTCACATTTAGCTTTAGAAAGTGAAAATATCCTGCATGAGGCCAAAGCTTTCACAACAGAAATCCTCAGAAATTCCATTTCTAGTATTAATCAAGAAAAAAATAATAGCCATTACAAAGATGTGGTTCATGCTTTGGAGATTCCGGAACACTGGAGGGTTCGGTTGTTCGACCTCAAATGGCAAATGGATGCCTTTGAGAGAGCGAATAACGGGAATATGCTTTTACTTTACTTGGCCAAGCTAAACTTTAACATGGTTCAAGCCACACTTCAAAAAGAATTAATAGAATTATCCAGGTAGTTAGAAACCTTCGTTTGTGTGTGTGTGTGTGTGTGTGTGTGTGTGTGTATAGATATATATATATAAGGCGACCATGGTTGTACTTTTATTTTATTGTATAAGAATCAAAAGCGTGACTTACAAATTAAAAAATGTACCAATACGAAATTTATAAGTTGCCTTATAATATCCTTGTTACAAGTTAATTTGCAATAAAAATGTAGGACCATAAAAAGGACGTGTACCTTTTCGTCGCTTACACAGTCTCATGAGTGGGATCATGCTCATGTGGACAGCAGTAAATTGTCTCTGCCAATAAATGTTTCTTATGTTATGTGGTTTTAGTTGGTGGAAGAATCTGGGCCTCACAGAGAAGTTGGACTTTGCAAGAGACAGGCTGGTTGAAAGTTTCATGTGCTCTGTGGGAGTTGCGTTCCAGCCTCAGTACAAGTGCTTGAGAAAATCCCTTACTAAAGTCGTCAATTTCGTGTTGATAATCGACGACGTTTACGATCTTTATGGCTCTCTGGAAGAGCTTAAGCTCTTCACCGACGCCGTAGATAGGTCAGTTTCAGACCCATCCCTTTGGTTAATTTTATTTTTTTAATTCTAACCAGGTATAATCTCTTTTATATTCAGGTGGGATGTCAGGAAAACTGAGCAACTTCCAGATTGCATGAAGATTTGTTTCCAAGCGCTTTATAAAACCGCTTGTGAAATTGCCTATGATATTGAGGCTGAGAATGGTTGCAAACAAGTTTTACCTCATCTGCAGAAAGCGGTAATATATACATCAAAATTGAGAATCAAAAAGTGTCACTTTGAATCTTATGTTTATAAATGAGTTCTAATTGTTGTTTGGTTTACTATAAATATTAGTGGGCAGATTTCTGTAAAGCATTGTTTGTAGAGGCAAAATGGTACCACGAGGGCTACACGCCATCCTTTCAGGAGTACTTAAGCAATGCATGGATTACATCATCTGGCCCTCTTCTCCTTCTCCATTCATTTTTCTCCATCACACATGAACTTGCTGAAGAGATGTCAGATTTTCTCGAGAAAAACCAAAATCTCGTGTACGACATATCTCTCATAGTTCGGCTTTGCAACGATATAGGCACTTCGGCGGTAATTAACTAATTAATTAATGTCGTTTCTTGACATATATGATATATACCAAACCTAGCTCATGTATTTTGAAACTAAACGGCAGAGGTGAAATTTTTTACAGGCTGAACAAGAGAGAGGCGATGCTCCTTCATCAATACTATGTTACATGCAAGAAATGAACGTGACTGAGGAAATAGCTCGGAAGCATATCCAAGGCATGATTATCAAAATATGGCAGAATGTTAACAAGAAATGTTTGACTGGCCAAGTACCCACTTCTCTATCTTCCTTCATCAACATTACTCTAAACATTGCTCGCGTGGCCCACAGCCTCTACCACTCTGGTGATGCTTTCGGCCTTCAAGTAACAGATAATCGGAGACAAATTCTGTCTTTACTTGTGGAGCCTCTCAGTATTACTGCCATACCAAAAACCAATTAAAGTCATAGTAATAGCCCATTTGAAAAGAAAACACAGTTGAAACTATATTTTATGATTTTAACTAAGATAGTTTAAATTTTATAAGAAAAATACCATAATAATTTTGGTTAAAATCACAAAATGCTAGTTTCAACTGTATTTTCAAATTAGTTATATTTAATTTAGGACATCTGCAAGTCAAGGCACGTATTTTTATACGTGCCCCGTTATAATAACGTTCGTATTGTGTATTTAGTTTGGCTTGCTAAGTCTCTGTTTGTTTGTTTTCTTTTGTTTGTCTTTTTAAGTTGAACTTTGAGCGGAGAATTTGAGCCTGACACCTTGTTGGTGTTGTCAGATGTGGACCACGCTTTATGCTAGTTAGTTTTTAATCGTGTACTCTTGTTTGTTAAGCTGATAATAAATATAATTAAATTGTTAAGAATTCTGCAGGATATGAAAAAACCCGTGTCATATCATTATTTTAATGTAATTTTAATTGTATCTAACATTTTTAGCGCTGTGGTATTTTTATCATAGAAAGCTCAGACTTAGTAGGCCAGTTTCAGAGAGCTTGGACTTGCTACTTGCTTGTCAATGTCCAAGAGCTTTGACTTGCTACTTGCTTGTAAATGTCCAAAGATATAATTAGTATTAATTAAAACTAATTAACGGGGAGACCCTTTGAGTGCAATATTTTTGGCAATTGTTGCTAACCTAATTAATAAAGAATCCAATAATAATACATATATTCTTAGAGTATCTCCAAAATAATGTTAAATTGATATTTTGACAAATTTAATATTTGAGTGGAAAAAAATTCTCTTTAATATAATGCCATTTTTATGTCAAATTTGTCATATGTTAAACTTTAAACTTTGTGGCAAATTTGCCACCAAGTATAGCATATGACTAATTTAACATTTGATTCCTATTTGTTGAAACAGTGACTTTTTCTTTTTAATCATTATAACCTTATAACTTTTGATTTTTTAAATATTAAAAGTTTATTTTTACAAGTATAGCATCAAAAATAGAATTATATATTAGAGCACAAAATAAAATAACAAATGAAATTTGCTATTTTCACACTTTTTAGTGGTAAATACATAGTATTAACATTAACACTTGTATTGAAGATGGTCTTAGATCATATGCGATCGATTAACATATACAAATTACTAAAAAGATGTTTGGTAAAATTAGTTCCAACCAAAACTTTTTATTACTATAATGTAAAGCTCTCACATACTATAGTGATAAAAAAAAAGAGTTACAATGTAAAGTTTTCATATGCTACAGTTTTAGGTTTAAAATTTTCAGTTCTAATTATACTTTTCAAACACCCTTTTAAGTATTCATTCCTTGATGCATCCTATTAGTGCAATGATATGGTCGACCGAAACATTACTGAATATAAGAGGAGCATTTTACGTATTAGTAATCACCTATCTACTATAAGGTTTTAATGAGGTATGTCTTAAATCTTTTTATCAAAAGATTATTGTAGATCCTTTTAGTTATGTTTTTTTATTTCTTTCCCCTTCTCTGTAGGGTCGTTACTTTTTATTTTTTCTCTTTGTTTTGTTAGTCTATGGTTGGATTCTTTTTATTTTTTTAATTAATAAACTAGAGTGTGGTTGACATAGGTCAAGTTGTTTAGTACGTACGGACCTAGTTGGATTAATTTTTCTTTTTTCTTTCTATCCATTTGTAGTAAAACAAAAGGTCAATATATAGCTTGAGTGTAACACCCGAGCATTTTGAATACATTATAAATGCAATAATTTAAGAATTATGTTAAGATAAAAATACAGTTTAAGAAGAAAAATATTGTATAAAAATATAAAAAAATTATACAGTATTAGAATAACGCAGTGTAAGAAAGTACACTGATAAAGTTATGCAGTATAAAAATTACACTGTAAAAGTAACACAGTGTAGAAATTAGACTGTTTAAGGTCATGTAGTACAGAAATTAGACTGTTTAAGTTAAAGCAGTATAGGAATAATACTGTTTGGTGAATACAGATGAATAAGGAATGCTGTAACAGTATAGAGAATGTACCGGCAGTATAAGAAAAATACTGTCAGTATAAATTTAGATAGTACAAAGTTAGATAATATTGAAATTTCATTATGTGATGGGGGAAAATAAGTATGGGAGGTTATGAGACCTCATAAACTTTATGAAAAAGAATACCAGTAGTATAGAAAAATTACTGTTAGTATAAACTTGGATTGCGTAAAAAGTTTTGTAGACACTCAATAGATTTTGATTAGGCCACCACACCATAAAATGTGGCCCAATCACATTTGGCCACCTAAAGTAACCTAATTGATTACCAAGGTGATGACTCATCACCTTTTTATAAAAAAAAAAAAAAAAGAAGAAAAGAAAAGAAAAAAAAGAAAAAGGTGAATCAATTCATATATGGACTCCAACGTGCAAGACAAAGAAGAAAGAAAGAAAAGGGAGCGTGAAAAGGAAGAAAGAAGGAAAGAAAGAAAGAAAGAAAGAAAAAAAGAAAGGAAAAAAGAAAAACTTTATATGCATCCCAAGGAAACCATCCCCTCCATGATCACTTTCTTCCTCAAGTTTTGGTGAAATTCAAGCCTCCAAATCAAGCTTAAGGCAAGCCCTAATGTTTTGGTGCAAAGTTTTGCAAACTTTGGAGGTAAATTTCTAAACTTTTTTTAAGGATTTTAGTGATTTTTATTCAAGATTATGGATGGACCTTGATTGAGTTTTGTCATGGTTCTGAGGACAATACATAACAAAGTTTTTAGCTTGGCAAAGGAGGGACAAAAAGGTTGGCAAAGTTTAGGTAAATTTCTAAACTTTTTATTTGGAATTTACATACATACCATATGTTTGATAAAATGATTTTGGTCTATGGCATGTAAATGGACAATATAGAATGATTGTTTTATGTTATATGTTGATGGTGATGATGATGGAGAAAAGAAAGTAAGGGTTTTAGTGAAATTTCAACAGGAACTAAATTGCAAAGAAAAAACAATTCTCGACAGATTTGAAAATCAGCCAAAAGGTCTTCGTAAACGTTGGAATTTCAGGAAAGTTACAACATGAAAGTTGTTGAACTCGTTGAAACTATTAGGGCAACATAAATAGTTTTTCAAAATTCTGCCTGGTTTAGAAGTTATGAATTTTATAAAATTTTGGGCACCAAATTTCAAGAAATGAAAATGTTATGAAACGTTTGGAATTCGGTCATAGTGCTTTTGTAAGTTTTATTCGTTGTGAAAAACTAAACGATTTGGTATAAAGTTGTTGTTTTTGGTTTCGGGGGCAAAAATGTAAATATTTTTGTGTTTTGGGTCAAAATTATAAAATTGTGTGAAAACTGGGTTTTCACTAAGGAACATTAGTTTCCTACACTGATGTAGGCATTAAATACCATAGATTCTAAGTTTTTAAAGAAATTAAAGTTTAGTTAAGGAAAGAATGGAAGAAAAAAAGATTAAGGACAAAATGGTCATTTTATGAAAAAAAAGGTCAAAACGGACTTGAAATGCCTGATGTTGGAAAACATCCCTTCACGGGAATTTTTTCGTAACATGTAAGAAATGAAACGGTAAAGTTAAGCAATAAGTTTTATAATGTCACGAAGTTGACAGAAAAACCCGTTAAGGGTAAAAATGTCATTTTTACAAAAACGGTCAAAGCGGAGTCGAACACTCCGAATTAGCAAAACGTCCTTAGATGAAAAATATTCTGTAATACATTAAGTAACGTGACCGTCATGTGTGATAAGAGATTTAATAAGGGATGTTTAAGTAAACGAGAGGTAACCCGATTGATTACAAAATTAAGTAAAGAGACGAGTAAACCGATAGTATACAAGTTAAGTTAAAAGGAAAGAATAGTTAATGTTTACGTTTTGTTATCAATCGAGTGGATTGATAACAAAGAAAGTTAACTAATAAGTCAGCTACCATTTGATCAGGACACAGAAGCCTAGTAATGGAAGGAAAATGAACAAAACAAGAATGGAATAGAGAACATTAGAGCTAAGTCCAGGTAAGTTTCAAACTTCACCTACAACATGACGTAAATGATATTTTAAATATTTATGTACATGATGATAAATGAGTTTACAATTATTATAAAAGTTTCTTTTAAAGCATGTTTGCATTTATTATGCAAAAAGTTTTAAAGATCAAAAGAAGATTTGCAATGAATTTGCAAGTGTTATGTTTAAAGTATATTTGCATATTGATATGCATAATATTTTTAAAAAGTTCAAATTATGATTTTCAAAGTATTTAAAGCATGTTTTGTATTTTGATAATGCATAATGTTTTATAGTTTAAGTTATAAGTTTTATGATGCATTTGTTATGTAATAAGTTGCATTTATTATGCAATAAGTTTCAGAATAAAAGTTATGATTTGTAAAATATGTTTGTGTTTTATGTTGCATTTGTTATGTAACAAGTTTTGGAGTATAAGATATGATTTGCAAAGGTGTTTGCGAATGATGTGTTAGCATTTGTTATGCTCATTAATGTTAAAAAGAAGGTAAAGTAAAGATGATAAAAGAAAGTGTCATATCAGCCTTCTTGTTGTGAGGTAATGAAAGTAAAGTTAAAGTTTAACCTCCTAGATGTGACATACATGACCTCGTTGTACGATGGTCTCAAGTCTTCCACAAGGAAAGCATTATGTTTATGATCTCATAATTAATGATGTTGGTACGAACACTAGAGTAAGATAAGGAAAGTTAAGAAATAAGGATAGAAAGCTAAGGTAAGATAAGAATAGCTAAGGAACGAAAATAGAAAGTTAAAGTCAGAAAGGAATGTTCATAAGATGCTCATAATCAAAAGTTCATAATTGAGCATAAATGGAAGCATGCATTTTGATTTTACTTGTTTTCCTTGTTATGAAACATTTATATACTATGGAAAACATTTTGAGGAATGTTTTACATTAAGTGTTTATGAAAACATAAATGACGTTTATGAAGAGCAATCTAAGGATTGGTTTATATTAAATAATTTATGAAAAGCGTTTATGAAAAACTTACAAAAATGCTTTGAAATGCTTTATAAAAATGTTTACAAAAAATGTTTATGAAAAATGTTTTCAGAGAAAGGTTTTTATGAGAAAAGCTTTTAAAGTATGTTTCAATGATTTATGATATTATGTTTGAACTTACTGAGTGTAAGCTTATAAAAAGTTTTTCATGCTATACGTAATTTTATGGGCGACCAGTAGGACTCTTTAGAAGAGTTGGGTACTGCGAAGAGCAGATGCGAAGATTTGGGTATAGATACCACCACAGTAAGTTTTCGCTGTATAAAGAAAATATTTTCTCACTATTTGATACAATGTTTTCAAAGTTCAAAAGGTCAAACTTTTGATAAAGTCAAAGTATTAGGAAATGTTTTCAAAGATTTAAGATACAGCTTATGAACTGTTTTATATAATTATAAAGTTAAGTTTTAAGATATGTTTTAGTAAATGTTTCTTGTTAAGTTTTAAGAAACGATTTGAAATGGTTTTAAAGGCAAGTGTTTAGCGAGGTCTCAACTTGAATGGTGACAGTGGTCGCAATAATTTTTAAGTACGTTTTAAAGAATGTTTAAAGAAAAAAAATTTAAGTTAGTATTTTTCTTACTAAGTAAGTAAGATTACTGTTTAAGAACGATATTTATGAAAGTAAAATGACTGCCCGCAAAGACGGGTTGTCACATTGAGAGGTCCCAACCTTATTAAAAAGAAAAAAATGATTTGGTCCTCATTTTTTTCTTTTTAATGTAATTAGGTCTAACATTTTCAATTTACATGCAAAAGGACAAAAGTAATGTCCATCAAATAGGAGGTCACACAAGGTCAGTTGGTGGGCATTTTAGTAAATGAATGTTGGAAATGAATTTTGGAGGGAATAATTAGGGATATCAATTAGGGTTTTTTTTTTGGGTATTCCAAAATAAAATTGGGGGTAGAACATTGAACTCATTGACCCTCTACCAATGATGATGGCAGGCAACCCAACCGCCGATGTATTTTTGTCCAAGGCTGAGCAAGCTGGTTACTTCTTAGAACGATGTGAACTTAGGGTAGAGGTTCCATGTGCATGAAAATACTGAGGTAAGTGGGCATATTTTTGAGCTCTACTCCTTTTGTATTTGGCTTTGAAGTTGTTGTATAAGTGTCCAACAAAGAAATGATGAGGAGCTTCATCAAACAATGTGGTCACAGCTTCTATCTTCCCTAGCGTTCTCAGCGTTCACATCTCTCTTTCTCTCTTTCTCTCGCTCTAAAAAGGTCTTTTTCTAGCTTAATTAGTTGCAACTATCATCAAGTACTAACATTTGACACCTACTTTGTTGTTCCAAGTCGTTTGCTCTTTATCGTCAAGACCTAGTTTTTGGCTAAGAAATTCAAAACTAACCCCCAAGTTAGAGGTTAACCCATGAACTGACTTTTGTTTTGCACATGTGCAAATTAATCATCAAGTCTTTTTAAAGACAAATTTACCAACCTCTTATTGATAGACTGAAAGTCATTGCATCGTTTTAAGATCAAATAGGCATTTTGTCTTTAGTTGCTTGTTTAAGCCTAAAAAGTTGTGATTAAAACTTGATCAACTTGACCTACTTCAGCACGCATTCCATGGGATAACTTCCACTCTAATCTCCATCCACAGCCACCAACCACGCCACGAGAAGCAATCCAACCACGATGACAATCTAAGTTCAAAATGAGGAAGAAAGAATGGAGTTGAAGAGGCTGTGATTTGTTTCAACTCTAAAGTCGCGCAAATCATTGCCGCGAGAAGGACTTAATCACTATTGGAAGCAGTTAAAGTTTAGCGAGTTATGAAATCACTAGCAACTTTGATGAAGACAAGTGGGAGCAAGTCTGGAACTCTTTTGATGAAGATGACGGCGATATGAATTCGAAATCCAAGCTTGCACCTTCTCACTCACACACTCTCTCTCTTTCTCTTCTTATATAATTAGAATAATTCAAAAAGGTTAATTATATTTTTAGTTTTCATTCTTTCTCAATTTATCTCTCTGTTTTTAAAAACAAAAAAAGTATCTTTTACATTTAAAAAACTTGTTTTAATTTTATCTCCAGCAGATTTTTTTGACCCAAAAAACATGAAAATAAAATAAAAATACCATTAATTAAATCTAATTTGTTTATAAAATATATATTTCTTCTTAAAAAAATCCTTAAAAATGTATTAAAATTTAAAAAGTCATAAACTTTAGATTTTTTTTTGAAATTTGATGTTTTGTACTAGGATTTTTTTGTTTTTAAAATATAAAATATTTTTCATAGCTTTTTTAAAAATAGTCATGTTACTTTGTCTAATTTTTCCTATTCAAAAGCGTGAAATTGAAATAAGCTTTTAAAATTTAAAGAATAACTTTCTAGTTTCTAAAACGGAAGAACAAATTAAGAAATAATAAAAATTAAGAGGTATATTAATATAATTAACCCTAATTAAAATTATAAGCATCTAGATTCCTTATTTTTGATGATTATTTTTCTTTTACATTCATAAGCTGTAGACTGCATGTTGCTGCAGCGTACAGTGGTGTTACAATGTCTCTCTCACCAGGATTAAAACAATATATATATTCATGTAAATGACACTCATATTCTTCCATTCACTTCTATATCGTTTTACTTTGGCTTTCGTGTGTACCTTCACTCATATAACAAATTCCTTACCTTTGACGCTGGGTTAAGCATAGATACATGTGGCGTACTGAAGAAGCGATCTATATAGATATATATATTTTTATATTTTTTGGGAAAGATTTTCTTGTAAACTTGGCTCCTATATAAAATAATATTTTTTATTTAGGGGAAATTTATTACCATGCCCTTTAATTTAGTTTTATTTTAGTGCATGCTCTTAACGTAACGACACGCCTTTACATGTAGATGTTGCTCGGCTTGCAACTTTCTACGGACACCAAAATGATATTGCTAGTGCAGGAATAATGTGGCGATAGATTTATATACGACTGTAAAGGTGATTCTCCACTTTATAACCAGGGAAAAAAACTGATATTGTAGCACTGGCGGCAAAATTTTCATAGCCGTATTCTAGATAAAAAACGACGTGCGTTTTGTCAAAGAAACATTTTCAGTTTTTGTAAAAAAGGAAATAAGTCGTCGTTTTTGCACTCCATAAACAGATTGCTGTTTTGTATTTAAATAAGAACCACGTGTCAAAATTGAGAGCTACGCTTTAAATAGAACAGAGAAAACATACCAAAAAAACAAAGATATATTGTTTCTAAAATAGTTACAAAATGTTTTTGTTTTAGAAAATGAAAATTTTTTAAAATTATGTTGAGAGTGTTTTTAAAATTTTTACCTTAAAAAATTTTAAAAAATATTTTTAAAAATTTTAAAAACAAAAACAAACGGAAATAACATCAACAAAATAACTGATATTTTTTTTCTTGTAATAAAATTGTTGAAAATTAAAATCAATAAAAATGTATTTAAACAACATAAAAAAATATTTTAATTGAAAAGGAAAGGAAAAACACCCGCCTCCTAATCCTGGAATTTTGCCAATTTCAAAATCTCACGGCCGCTAAAGTGCGCCATAATAATGGAAGAATCCTATTCGGCGATACATTGTGCCGCGGATCGCGATCTGCATGCGGAACTAAAAAGGAATCTAAACCGTCGATCGTAAAACAATCAACCCTTCAGGTTCAACTTTTTCACAGTCCCAAAGATGCCAGTCCCACACTCTACTCTCGGTCCTTATAAAAACCAAGACAACGCAAGCAAATCCCTCGCAATCCTTCCCCTCTCCATCGTTTTCGCGAGAAACAAGCACAAAAAACCTCTGCAGCCACAAGTCCGATCGTTCTCCAAAAATGGCCCGCACAAAGCAGACCGCAAGAAAGTCCACCGGAGGAAAGGCGCCGAGGAAGCAGCTGGCGACGAAGGCGGCGAGGAAGTCGGCGCCGGCAACCGGAGGAGTGAAGAAGCCTCACCGTTTCAGGCCAGGGACGGTGGCTCTGAGAGAGATCAGGAAGTACCAGAAGAGCACCGAGCTTCTGATCCGGAAGCTTCCGTTCCAGAGGCTGGTGAGGGAAATCGCTCAGGACTTCAAGACCGATCTCCGATTCCAGAGCAGCGCCGTTGCGGCTCTCCAGGAGGCCGCCGAGGCTTACTTGGTCGGGCTTTTCGAGGACACCAACCTCTGCGCCATCCACGCCAAGAGGGTCACCATTATGCCCAAGGATATTCAGCTCGCTCGTAGAATCAGGGGCGAGAGGGCTTAGATTTGAGATCAAAGAAACATTAAAAAAAAAAAAAATGATATTCAGGAGTATCATTTTCTGTTCCTCTTTTGTAATTGTCTAACTCTAGCTTTATCGATTCTATGGGGAATGTAAAATCTTGTAGAAATCTAATGGCTGCTGATTTCGTTACTTGTTTTTAGCCAAAAGTCGCTATTTCGATTCGCCTCATTTTTTTCCTGATTAAAATTGATATTATAAATGGTTCTATTATTCTTATCATTTGTTAGCCAATTTATTAGTGGCTTATTTGTAAGGAGAAAAATTTTAAATTTTGTAATTATATAATTATGTCTTGTAGTTTCAATTATTGCATTCAACTCCTTGGGAAAATTGAAACTAAAATAATTAAATTAAACACAAGCATAACCTTTTCCTTGGTCGGATTTACAGGAGGTTTTTTGAAGGAACCAAGTTGTAACCATCGCTAATCTCTAAGTTTTCGTCTCACTCAATTCTAGATAGAAAAGAAACAAAATTTAAAGGGGGAAAATTAAGGAAAAGAAGATGACTTTTTCCTTGCTGTGTTTGCCTCTTTGGTAGAAATTTCTAGCTCTGATTCGTTTTAAGGAAAAATCATATTGGAATTTGTTGAAATATTTCAAATAAAATCACTCGTTCAATCATCTCCCTCATTTTTTTTCTCAAAATTCTTTTAATTCATCACTCCTCCCGCTGCTTTGGGAGCAAAATTGTGCAACTATTAGCAAGTATTTTTTTTTAAGTACTAGTTTGAAGCAAATTTCTATTTTACCAGGCACTCTTATTGGCAAAAGTTTTATGTGAAATTATTAAGCATGATTAACTATGTTACACAGGGATAATTATATTTTACGATGATAAATATATACAAATGCGGTAATTCAATTTATGAATAGAGTTAAACTTCAACATGTATAATTCCCTTTAAAAAAAACTTGAATATGTACCAAATTCACATTTCTAAAGATAGATATGCCAATATGAATAAAGATAAGACGTATCTTTTTTTTTTTCCTCATATTAAAAAATAGGTTATTAATATTAATAGTCTCAAATCCATTTGGCACGTTAAGTTAAATTGGATTGTGTTAAATTTTATGATTAATTATAAAAATCTCTCTTAACTATAACTCTTGTAATAATTTACCTTTCGAATTTTAAAACATAATAGTCTCAAAACGCAATGATATAGGCACTTCAATGGTAGTTTTCTGCATATTTTTTTTTATATAAGGCTTGTTTATGGTTGAAGTGTGAAAAATAACATGACATGCGATGTATGCAATCTAACACCGATGCTAGTGTAACAATAATGTTTCTAGTGTTGGTAAAACAAATATTGTGTTGTGTTTTTCACTTGTATATGTTATGTGAAAGTACGGTCCTTTAGCAAAAGTTTGTATATATATGTATATTTGGTTCCTTAGTTTCATTCCCAAAACTTTTTTTTTTTTTCTCAGGCTGAACAAGAAAGAGGAGATGTTCCTTCATCGATGGTATGTTACATGCAAGAAATGAACGTGACTGAGAACATAGCTCGGAAGCATATTCAAGGCATGATTGTCAAAATATGGCAGAAGATTAACAAGAAATGTTTGACTGGCCAGGTGCCCACTTCTCTATCTTCCTTCATCAACATTACACTAAATACTGCTCGCGCGGCCCACAGCCACTACCAATCTGGATATGTCTTCGTTGTTCAAGTAACAGATACTATTAGGACTCAAATCCTGTCCTTACTTGTTGAACCTTTCACTACCATATGAGCTTTCTCTTCTTAGATCTGACCAAATTTGCTGCCAAACATGAGTTTTTCAGGTCCAAAGAAGCTGTTTTGTGAGGCTTTCATATGTTCCATTGTTGAAATTGTGTTTTTTTGCTTGAGTATTCTAGAAGACAATCAAATATTTCTGTACAAATGTGGGACTTTGAACCATAGTAGTAGCCGGATATCTCCAGTAGCATAATGGACCATCTCTTTTATCATGATGAGACATACTGTCTGTAGCGGGATAGATTACCACGCCCACAAAGGTCACTAGTGGGCTACAAGTAGTAACCTGGTCTCTTAGTAGTATTTAAAGGGAAATTTTCAAAAATGCGATATTTTAAAATTTCCTTTTTATATATGCAACACATATTTATTTGTGAAATAACTTAACATATCATATAGATGATAATATAACATAAACTTTTAAACGTGGCATAACATGTAATTTTCTCTATTTAAAAGCAAAGGAAGCAGTCTAGCACTTTCAGAGAAAATCACATTTTATACCATAGTTTTAAAAAATTATCTACTCATGTCACATTTAGAAAAGTTATGCCACACTACCACTTATATTAGTTATAGTTCCATATTTATTTCAAAAGATTGCATTTATGAAAATTCTATTTACATTTTTAACATGATGAGCAAATTATCGATCGATCCAAATAATCCACATATAATTAGTTTGGATTAAAAAATTTAAAAACCATTTGCATTCGATCCATCTTGGTTCGAGTGTAAAATTAATATATATTTTTTTTCAATTTTTGCTAGGCATTCTTTATATTGTAAAGTGTTTAACAGATTAGTTGGGATAGAAAATATTGGTCTAAAAACAGTGACATGTAAATACTTTATACTTATACCTGCTAAAAAGCTTAAACTATCTATTTTTGTTAAAAATTTTATATTATTTATTGGTTACAATCGAATGCCAAAAAAGGAGGCGATATGTGTTGGTTTTTACAAGTTAGTGTTGCTAGTTTGGTTACGGTGCTCTTCGGTGACCGATTTCGGTTTGTCAATTTTCTTGCACAGCCATACAAGCCCGTGTCTTTGAACCGTTTCCCTACACCCGTTGCAAAAACGACAAGGGATTTTTAAAAAAGGCTTTAAGAAAAACCTGTTTCGACAAAATGGCCTTTTTTTTTTGTCTTTTTTGCACAAAAAAACAAGCTTTTTGAACAGCGAAACAACTTCATTTTTTTTTCATCCTATATAGATTATTTGCCTTACTACAATTTTTTTCTTATTTTTCTAAAAAAGCTGAAACAGCTTATCTGCTCAAAAAAACGTATATTTTGATGTAAAAAAAAAAAAAAAAAAAACAGACCATTTCTTCTATTCAAAATTTTTTTTTGGCCCGTTTGTCAAATTATGCCTTGTTTATAGGGAGTGGATTACTTCCTTGAGCAGTAGGTAGGGACTAGAGAGAAAACGAAGGCCTCTCAGAGCGCCACCACCTCCGCGTTTTCTTTCTAGTTTCTTCAATTCAAGTTCAACCCCTCCTCTTTTTTCTTACTACCACGATTTTTAATTTTTTTTATTACAGTATTTATATTATTGCGTGAAATTAATTCATTAGATTTATTCGGAGCTGGGAAAAATTCCCATTATCTCTTTGGAATATTGAAGGAGGGAGAGAGACCGAAATGTCGAAGAAGAAGGTGAGTGGCAACACCATGACGCTCAAGGACTTCCATGGTGGCTCCATTCCTTCCGATCTCCCTCTCCCTTCCGCTCCTGGTGTGTAAGTACCTTTTACCCCAATCCTATGCCTTCTTTCCTTCCACTCTTTTTCATCAATTTCCCCGTTTTCTATTTGAGATCTGTTTATTCCTTTCTCCTTCTTTCCCTAGGGCTTTTTTTTTTTTTTGTTTTTGTTTTTGTTTTGCTTTTGTGTGTTTTTAGTGTTTGCTTCAATTTCTAGCTTATTGTGTATCGTTCTGCGAAATTTTCTGGTTAAATGGTGAATTTCTGGACTTGCGGCTAGAAACCCTAGTTTTACTCTTTTCTCGAGTTTTTTACGGGTAGGAAAGTGAAAGTCTTTACGATTGTTTTGATATCAATGATAAGCGTTTGTGTGTTTTTGGAATTAAGTAGGGTGTTTCAATTTGACTCGTTGGAACTTGTTCGGCAGAATCGTTAGGCCTTCGGATCGTCCTGGTTATGATCGACCTGCTTCATGGGGAAACCAGGTGGGTCGGTCTGATCACCGCTCCCGACCGCACACCTCTCCGGCAACGAGGCATTTCGATGATAAAGCTCCTTTTCTCACTCATGCCGCGCATATTGGCAGGAACTTTGATGAGGATGAGCGCAAGCCCCTTGATGGCGTGTCTGCCCTGCGTAGGACTATCAGTGATGAGAGCACTCGGGTTGCCCCATCGCGTCTGGAGCCAAAACAAGACTCTGCTTCTAGTGGAGGTTTATGGGGCCAGCAGGGAGTGGCTCCAAATTCCCACGTGCAGGGTGGGACTGTGAATTCATACTCAGGGAGGGTGGCTGAGGCGAGTTTGGATACCAATGTTGGGCAGGGTGTTGGTGGCACTTATCCAAATGCGTGGGCTGCGAGGAAGGAGGCAGCAGGTGTTACTGAGCGGCCTCATTCGCCGTGGTCTGCGCCAATGGCTGTTTCCAAGTTGGCTCATGCTAGTGCACTTGAAAAGGTTTCGTCTGGAAGGTGGCAGTCGAAGCATTCTATGCATCAGACTGATGCTGAGCTTGTGAGAGCTTCTGAAACAGAAAGTGGTTCACATTCCCAGGGTTATGGTAGTAATACCTACAACAAGGCAGACACAATTGGTGTTGGAGAAAGTTATGATGCAACCTTGGCTAGGCATGGGGAAAGGGGTACAAATGTTGACGATTATGTTCATGGTGGTAGAAAGGAGTTTCCTGATTATGAGAGGGCCAGGACTTCTGTTAATTCAGAGGTAAAAGAAAAGAACCTAACAAATTATAGGGACAGGGGTCTACTGGATCGAGCTAATGAAAAATTTGGTGGGGCTGAATTGCAGATCTCAGGACATGTAGAACCATCAGAACGGGCCAAGTTGAAGTTACTTTCCAGGACAAAGCCACTAAAGAGTGTGGAACATCCTGTTGCTGATCATATTCAGGTAGTTATCAGAAATAAACCAAGAAACTTTTAAGATTTGACTGTGCATCAATGTTTCAAGTTCTTAGTATTTGGTCGATTGAAATTTGCAGGGCAATCAAAAGCTGAATGAATCTGTTCATGCTGAAAGTTTTAATGATGCCCACGGAAATGTGAATCCTCCAAAGTTAGGTTTAGCTAATAATGAGAGTGAGAAGCAGGCCATAGAGCGCCCAAAGTTGAATTTGAAGCCCCGGTCTTGGCCTGCTGAGCAATCAGAAGGAAACGTTGAAAGAGACAGGTTAGTGATGGGAATTTTGATTTCAAATTCTTCATGAATGCTTTGATTGTGGGTTGTTTGACTGATGCGTCCATATCTTGTTTAAATTAACTTGAAATGATAAAAAGCTTAAAAAAGGATGAGGTTGGTTGATGTTTACATTCATATGAGATCTAAAATGCAGAGGGTAAAGACGGGGGTTTGGCATTGTGCATCATGACTTATGTTCTTTCCCATATGAATTTCACATGCTTGAAGTTGTCCTGTTAACTTATGTTCTTTTGAACATTACGTCATTTATTTGGTTTTCTTTTTTCTTTTTCTTTTTTCCCGTTTGAAAGAAATTGATATTTGTATCTCCCCTAATGGGTCTGGCCTGGTCCTGGTCTTTGGTGAGTATCTTCTCCAATGTTAAGCTGAGGCATCCTTTTCTTCTACTGTTGTGTCATGTGTGACATTGCCCCACCTTCAACTTTCTGCTGATGCTGTGTCACATCTGTAGTTACATTAACATCCAAAATTAGCGTGCAGACAGATTAGTTTGACTTTCTTAATATGTATGTTAAATATTCTTCTCCTTTTCTTTTATATTTAATTCCCTGTTAGACCAAGATTTTTGTTACTGGAAAATGCATCTCTTTGCTGCACGAGATCATGCAGGGCCAAACTTGCTTTTTTTTTTTTTTTTTAATTTTTTTATTGCTTTTGCCAGATGAATTTTTTCCTTTTTCTATGAGGAATTGAGGTGTAATGATATACGAGGATTGAACGATTAGAGCACACCATTTAAATTTTTGAACAGGAGAATTTGGGTAATAGCTTCACAGCCCTTGATGGTTCGTAACCCGAATATGCAGCTATATGGTGTATCATAAATTTATGCATTGACCGTGTTGTCTGCAAGTGTCGTGTTATTTCCTCTTGCTGTAGCTTCAATCAGCTGCAGATCTGTTAGCTTCTTATTTACTAGATTTTGACTGAGGAGCCAAAAGTAGAAGTGATCGTTTGTGGTTTATTTGTCTGACAGACTTAAGAGAATTAAACTCCGTTTATATGCATGGTCAGAAGTGAAGTATTTCTTGACTTGAGTTGGAGAAATCACTATTTCTACTTGTTTCATCACCACAAGGCTGGTGACCACTTTGTTATTGATATCACATTCTTCAGTGCATTTTCGAATCATGCGGAGAGAAAATAATGAACCTCTTTTATATACTGATTCTCAATCAGTGTTTGTATTGTACACCTGCACATTTTCTGTTGTCTTTGACGTCAATATGAGAACATACAGTATTTTCCTCATACTATGATGAATCCCGAAAAGAAGTTAAGTGCCTGTTGTGGTTACTTACCTTTCATGATGTCTCTGATTAATGCAGGGATTTATTGTTCGGTGGTGCACGCCCGCGAGAACTAGTGAGTGGTTTTGACTTAACTATATATATTGTTATCGGTGAACATGTTTGCTCTTTAAAAATGGTGTGATCCTTCAGTCACGATTGCAAATGTAGATTTTGGATCCTTGATGCTCCCGCTTTCTCTAACCCTGTTCTCCTCTTAACCTTGTCTTCTTCTTTGTTCTTTCGTTAAATTACATGGATATGTTGTGAGAGTCGTGTCTGGAAACCCAAGAGCGATCTCATTGTTTTAGGCTTTTTACATGTTCTGACCGTTATCTATTATTTTGTAAAAGGGAAAAATACATAAATAAATAAAATTGTGGGAATTTATGAATTAAAAAGGAGAGAATAATGATCACATAAGTTGGTAAAAAAAAATTGGGTTGCCTTTGGGATCGAAGCATTGCTTAATAGCATTTTGTGCCTTGCTTTTATCGGTGGATTCGTGTTCTCTGCTAAATGGTGTTGCTTACCTCTTTTTAGGTTCTGAAGGAGAGAGGGGTTGATGATGTTGCGATCAACCATGACTTGGCTCGGCGTCCCGGAAGGTAGTAGCTTCACTCGCAATTTTCCTTTCTTTTTCTCTCATTAGGATTCATTTTGCTATTATGTGTATGAATCGCAATTTTGTAGGGTTGAACACCTTGTTCAAAAGGCTGAGAGAATTTCCGTGCATTCAAATGCATCGCGCTATGGTGAAAGAACTGAGAATCCTGCTCTTGATCGAAGGTTTGGAAAGAAACTTGAGAGGAGGGATCATGAGGTGAGAACCGAGAATCCTGCTCTTGATCAAAGGAGTGGAAAGAGAGTTGAGACAACGAATCATCGGGCAGACACTGAGAGAGCTGATTTGCAGAGAAGGAACTGGTGTAGTGAGAACCGAAGGAATAACAGGGAGACAGAGAAGCAGCAGCCGGAGAGGGCGCCATCGCCAGAGACTTGGCGAAAGCCTGTTGAGCAGCCAAGACCAACTTCTGCAGATTCTGGTGGATTGCGATATGGAAAAGCAGCTTCAGCCATTGAGCTTGCCCAAGCATTCTCTAGATCATCAGTCTCTGAATCGGCTAATCAAAGTCTGCCAGGTCGCACTCAGCCTCAGATACCTTTCTCTCGATTGATGGGTGGTCCAACACCGAGGCCTCAGATAAACGGCTACTAAAGCGAATTGCCTTTATTTTTAATAATTATTTTCCCTTGAAAAACAGTACATTGCCTTTGCTAGTGCCTTTACCAGAGTTGAGTTTTCTAATTAAAAGTAATTACATTCAATTTTTTAATTTTTGAAAGGAATGTTTGTCTGTTTTTCCTTGCGTTTGCCGTCTCATTAAAATTCCTGTTATTTTTTCTTCTACTGCAATTTTTTTTTTTTTTTTTTTAAGTTGAGGTATTTGCCTATTTGATTGAGGCGATAATACCATTTTTTTTTATTTAAAAAAAAAAACAGCTGGCTTCTTTCAACTCCATTTAGAGCAATATAATATAGTAATTCCTGTACGTACAGGCGAAAATGCTGAATACTACTTTGTTGCCGTAATCTTGACTTTCGAGTGTAATCCAGCCTAAACGACGGGAGACTCCCAGAGTCAAAACACTGCAAAAATTGGCGGCATATTTAATGGAAAAGTGAGGCACCGTTTGGATGCCGAGTCAAACTGGGAGTTTTCAAAACGAACAAGATAGTATTAGTTGCCTTGTATGGACCATAGTGATGCTGAAATTTTCGGTTTCTTAAATTCAACATCTGCTTCAATCTGTTTTCTGATTGATAGCGTTCTCGTTAATCCTTTCGCTTTTTAAATTAGTTACAAACCACTATGAATTGGCTTTTAACGATTCCTTTCTCACATTCTCTCTAGGCCTTGTCTTCCTCTAAACAATGTCATAATAAATACAGAAAGATGATATCTAGAGAGTGAATTATTTTAATGAGCTTGACTAGTGACAAATATTCCTCTCTGGTCATCGACGAAAATATATTCAAAGACCAAGGTCTTTCATCTCTTTCTCATCACCGTGGAGTTTGCTTCTTCCTTTGTTATTTTCATTTTCAGATCAATCTGAACAGACCCGGCTCTTTTTGGGTCTGCGTAAACGGTTGGTTATTCAGATCGGGACTTATCAGTCATATGAGAACAATGTCAATTGATGGGATGTGATCTCCAAGTCGGCATCAATGGCAAAGAAGTTTTCGTGGAGGATAAGGTATGCAGCTCATGTCTAGATCATTAATGTGTCTTTTATGTGTTAAAAAGAATTTGTCAACTAGTTTTCGTATTTCCTCAAAGATGATAACTGTTTGAAGCATAGTAATTTGGATTCTAGCTCTAAAACTTGGCTTCATCTTTTAGGACCCTTTATTCTTTTTGTTCTCTTGTACCATTTGCCTTCTTCAACAATTTAACGCAATCAAATTCTAGCTTTTTCTTGACAGATTTTTATATCTTTAATTGAATAATTCTACACAACATTTCATCGTACAATATTTAAAGATGCTGGCACAACATTATCGTTTTGTTCCTTCTCTTTCTCTTTAAAGTCCGCTGTTGCTTTCCGATTCATTATAGATTGTGAAAGCAAAACAGGACCATTAACGCAACTACTGTCTTCGTTAATCATTTAAATGTCTTCTGGGTAGGTATGTGCTAAGTTTGTTAATCCAATTTAATGCTTTTGTTGCCTCTCTCTCTCTCTCTCTCTCTCTGTGTTCTAAAGTTACTTTTTCTTCTCTTTCTTTCAGAAAGGAAAAGAATAAAAGCATCTCTAGCCAGCTCGAATTTGATTATGTGTATGTGCTTGCTTCTTCTCCTTTTTTATTTTATTTTTGCCCCTAACGGCTTTATCATATCCCATCTTTATTTGCAGAAAATGTTTTCATCCTGGCTGGTACATTTAGGAATCTGAAAGTACTGGTTGTTCCTAGACATGGATGGTCATGATTTAGAAGGACAAAACATATTAGCCCAAACTGAAAAATCTCTTGAAGGGATCAGGTTCTTGAATTGGTGTGATCTCCCAGTAGCTTTAAAAGAGTGCCAAGACTCTCTTCCCTGTACAAACTCTTCGGCCATAACGCAAAGGGTGTTGGAATGCCTTGTGGGGAAGCTTAATGTTTTGCCTACCCGTTCAGGCTCATATGCTTCTTCCTCGGAAAATTCAAGTATTAATCTTTTTTTTCTCATACAGGGAGTGGTAAAAGTTTGAGAAACAACTCCTCTCAAACAACCTGGTGGTTTGAAGATCTTGTGATATTGAATACCACTTTTGTTGAGAAGGTTATTAGAATGATGATTTCTCAGGATTTTGACGCTGGTACAGTTTTGAAGTTCCTCCTCTATTATCAAAAGTTGAAAGCTTTTGGTGCGACAACAGCTGAGAAGCGCAAGACCACGGAAGAGGTGGTTAGTCTCCTCTCTTTGCTTGAGGGAAACTCCCATTATTTTTCAACATTTACCAAGCGGCTTTGAGACTTAAAGTTGGTGAGCAATATAGCAACTTGTTAAGAGAATTTAATAGGCTCACAGCTAGATCAAGCAACAATTTAAGGTTGGTGAGCAATATAGCAACATGTTAAGAGAATTTAATAGGCTCACAGCTAGATCAAGCAACAATTGATCTTCTGCTTATTCCATCTCCTAGAGGGAAGAGTTGTATTTATGATGTGAATGTCGTTTTGAAGTTGGTGAAATCTTTTCTCCTAATAGAAGATTGCTGTCGTTTACTGCTGAGTCGATTGAATAAGGTTGGTTGGTTGATAGTGGCACCAAATTCGTGCTTGGAGCTCTCAAAGTTCTCCAAATTGGTCTTCATTCTGCGAGATTGTGCAAGAGAGTCTCATGACAGATTTTGATTAAAACAAAACAAAATACATCATCACATCATTATATTATAGATAACTATAATCCCTACTTAATTGACATAAACCTTTTCTAGCACATCAAAGCCTTTGTCGCTGTCACCTGTGATATCACCGAATAGCATGTTAGTAAAAATACCATTGTTGTCAATTTTAACGTTAAACTCTCTATTTTCTATTAAATAGAAAACTTGGGTGTTACACGTTTTCTAACGATTTATGACTTACAAATTCACAAAATTGTATACAGCAAAAATGTTGCAAATCAATAATTTTAAAATGAAAAGCCCAATCTTGAATTCACAAAATTTTATGTGTGAAATATGTTTTTGGATTAGATTAGATTAGATTAGATTGAGGGACTCAAGGATTAGACATGGATTTTGATTTTCTCAATCCAAATTAACATAGTAAATAGCAGATTAACTTTTAATCAATATAATTCGGTCCGTGAACTTTTTAAGTGTGATTTTAGTTTCCACTTCAAAACAAAAAAAGATTTGTTGAGCTTCTACTTTCATACTTTATTAAAATTTTTTGAACCACAAAAAATTTGACATTAGATACACATGCTGCAAAGATATTTCTGCAACTGTCCCACAAGAAAGCTATGCGAAAAAAAAAAGGTGATGCAGATGTAGTGCTTTCACACTGTGGACTGTGCTAAGATTGACCACAATTCTAATTCTCGAATTTTTCTTTGACAAATCTTTGTAGTTTTTTCTTTGAATTTGTTGAGTAATTAATTTGGACTCTTTCTATTTAGCCCCTTTATTAAACACTAAGAGAAAATATTAATGAGCAGAGGTCAGTGCCCAGGAAAAAAGGAAGGTTAAGAAAAACAAAACGATGGAGCATTTATCACTACAAGAAAAACTACATTTAACGACATATTATTTACAACATGCAGTTTTTGAATGTCGTTGAAACAAATATACAACGACATCTCGAACAAAGATGTCATTAACGACATTTGAAATAATAATTAACGACATCTATATA
>CAMOHE010051614.1:0-18021 GCA_946598075.1 Artocarpus hirsutus
TTATGTTAATGATGATTATGTTTACAATGTTTCATAAAGATTTTCATAAAATGTTTATGTTGTGAGATAGGAAAGTGTACTTACTAAGCTTTTGCTTACTTAGTTTATAATCATGTTGCAGATAAAGGTAAAAGGACCATGGAATAGGTGGAGGACGAGGACAGGCGTGTGGGCTATGTACGATAGATCGGAAACGGAAAAACGCCAAGAAAGAATATATATTTTTTTTGAACTATATTTTTATTTCTTTGAATGCTATAATTTCCGCACTATTAAAAAAAAAGACTTGTTTTACATTTATTTTGATTTTCTAAAAGTTCAGTCTACCAAACCGTTTAAAACAGATTATAAAGTTTGTTTTGAAATTTTGTTTGAATTATGGTTTTGTTAATTTGGCATTGATAAACCATGAAAAATAAATAAATTTGAAATATTTGGAATATTAAAAAAAAAAAATTGTATGCATGGATCTTGGGACATGTTTATCAAATTGTGTCTAAATTTAAATAGTCTATTTTATCAATAATGATAACAAGGATGAAAGTAACGATTATTGTGACGTCTATAAGGGGGCGTTACAACATCATTCTTGTTTTAAGCATAGATATAGGCATGATGTTTTGAGACTCCTAGTCTTCCTTGAGAAATCAAGAGTTCGAAAACCCTAGCTTGGTTTGCATGCAGCTGGCTCCTTGGAGCTCTTTCCAAGTTTTGACCAGACTGATTCTGAGGGTTTAAGTAGCATTGCCTCCTTGTAATTTCTTAGTTTATTGAAACATAGGATTTTATAGTCATGTGATCTTTGTTTACAAAAACTAGTACCGAAGGGCACTGTTTTGGTTAGTTTTAAAAAGTAAAAGGGAATTCTTATGATTAAAGCAGTTTTTCTTTTAAATTTTTTCCTTTATAAAATTACCTGTTTAAAATATGTGTTATAATGATTTTCTTGCTTGTTTTAAAGTTCTGATTACCATTTTTGGCACAATTGCTTTTTGGTTGAAACTTTGCAAATTTTACCGATTAAAAGGTTTTGTCTATTTTTATGAATCCCAATTAAAGTCTAATTTGCAAATAGATTTTTTCAAAAATTCCTCCATGAAAGTTCTTCATTTTTCTACAAACTAAAACTTTTGTGTTTGATGAAAATTACAATTTGGTCTTGAAATGACCCGAAACTTTAAAATAGTTTTCTATCCAAAAATGAAGTTTTTTGGATAGTTTTGGAAAACTACCCATAATTGTATTTTAAAGGCAAATTTTGAAAAAAAATTCTTCACAAAAGTTGTTTGTATCATCGAAATCTAAAATTTTTGTTTTTGATAAAACATAAAATTGAGACCCAAAATAGTCCAAAAATGGCAAAACACTTCCAACACTACTAGAACTATTTTGGGCAGTTTTTACAAGCTGCTTTAAGTAGTTTTTGGGTTGGCTTTTGCCAATTTTGGGGAATGTTTTATGCAGTTCATAAAAACATCTCGGTAAGCCTATTTAGAGTTAAAACTGTGTTTTTGCTTAGTCATGAAATTTTGTTCAAAACATCAAAATCTAAGAGTCCCAAGTTCGAAAAAATTTTTAAAAGTGATTCTAAGGCTTTTGTTTATGCATTCAAAGTTTGAGGAAAATTTTTTCACAGACCAATCCTTGCAAAAACATAATCCTAACATGAAAATAGTAACGTTTTACATCCCATACAAGCATGAACTATATGAATCAACAAATAAATAATTATTACAACTTTTTTCCTCACCCAATCATCAAATCTCTCATAAAGTTGTAAACTTTAACCTAAAAAAAATTAAGGACAAGTTTAGATTACTTTCTCTTGATGACTACTATTGGAAGGGCAATCTTGACACCTCTAACTACTCTTTTTCTTATTCTCGTAAGACACTAAATAACAAACTTAAGCATATATTTATATAAATAAATAACCAAGCTTTGCTTTAGTTTTCATCCTAAAGCTTTCTAAGTAGTATATTTTCTTTCTTTGCTAAAAAGGGTGGGAGAAAGAAAAGTGTAGATATTACCTTAGTCTAAGGCTTTAATACTCCTTTCTTCTCCTTCTTGTTCTTTGTTGAACTTTGTTTTGTGGTATGAAAGTGGTAGAAAATGTTTTGGGGATTTTCGCTTGTTTTAATTTAGGTTTTGGGAGGAAGTTTGGAAACAAAGAATTTTTTTTTTTTTTTTTTTGGTTTCCTTGGAGGCTTTAGGCACACAAGTGGAGGAAAGTGGAGACTAAAGAAATGAAGCAAAATTTTGTGATGTTTTTAATGGTCGAGTAAAGAAATGAACCAAAATTTTATGATGTTTTTAATGGTCTTTCTTATATACACCTTGCTTAATTTAATCTTTCCCGCCTAACACAAGTGTAATTAGTCTCTTAAGTGACTTAATAAAGCTCAAACTAGGATTAATTTCTCCTAAGTCTGGTGCCAGCTCAAGGATAGGGTGGAGTGTAGGATTTGTTCTATTAAATGCAAAAGGACAATCATCATGGGTGGAGGCTAAATTTAAGGGATTCTTGTCCTAAGTTTATTCTTGCAAGTTACAACTTAAGTGGATAGTTTTTATACTATCAGTAATGACTATCTTTGCCAACAAGAAATTTTCAGTATGTAATAGGTCTTCTCCTATTTTTTTCAAACATTGTGACATGCCAGTTACAATATGAACCGATACTGAAACAAGTTTAATCACAAATTGATGTTTGTCTACGTTAATTCTAGAAATTTATTTTAGACTTAATAAAAATCTAAACTTGATTTTTTCAGTATCTAAACTTTGTAATAACATAGTTTTTAATAGTGTCACTATCCGAGTTTGCATAGCATTTTCTATCAATACAGCTACTCGCGTAGCTCTATTTTTAAAATAATTGGCAATTAAAGATCTAAGTTGTGTTAGAGTGTTTCTTGGAACATGACTAACTTAGTACTACATCCAAAAATTCTCATAATTAAATTTCTCGAGTTATTTATAGATTAAAATTTCTTTCACCTCAATTATGGTAGAATTTCTTAATTAATTTATTAGGTTATGATAGCTGATAAATTTAACTATAAAATTTACTATAGAATTTTTGGAATATTCTTATATTAATTTTGTAAATTCTTCAATTACAAAATTCATACACAATGTTTAAAGGAAAATTGTTGATTTAAATTTGTAAATTACATCATTTAATTTCAAGATTTTCTCAGTCATTACACCTTTGGTGGCTGCCATCCATGCTCCACCACTGTCCTCTACGCATTGAAGTCACGACTTGCTCCATTGCAATTAGACATCGGCAACATACATACTACATCGGTGCTTTGACGAAAATTTGTTGGAAACAAAGACTATGGAACTTTTTGATCCATGTTCCACAACTTTGACGATCTCTGTTCGCCATGCGTTAATGTCCACCACCTCTATAAATCACCTCAAACAATCAAGACGAGTGAATTCTAGGCTTTCCACTTTGATTCCATCATAGACACCATATGCAATCTCTGCAATCTCAGTCATCTCTAATCATGAACCCTTGCCACCAATAGATTCCACCATGCGATCTAAGTTTTTTATAGTGGAGATAGCGAGTAGATCTATGACATCTCCATGACAACAAAGACCATGAGAGAAATCTGATTTTTGCATTGATGAACCAGTCTATGAGATGAAGACAATGCTGATCTTCTGATCTGACAATATAGATCACTAACAATGCCAACAAGGCTTGCGATGGCAATGGTAGATTGACCGATCAAATGGCAAAGACCACTGACGAAGCCTGTGACCCTTTGATGGTAATGGCAGATGGAGAAAGGAGAAATAAATGAATAAGGAAAGGAAAAAAAGAAAAGAAAAAATGATATGAAAACAGGGTTATTTTTAGAGACTAGGTGCCATAAGGATAAAATAATGTAATAACTTTTTGGAGACATAATTGATAAAGAGTTTATTATTTATTTTTATATATCAAATATTGTCCTCTTTATGTTCATTTCTGTTAAATAGATGATAAGCAAACAAAAGTCTGAGACTATCAATTTAAACATTTAAGATCGTGTATATGATAGACAAATTATACAGAAGACATAAATCTTAAAAATTGATAGTCTAAATCATGAGGTCTGCAATCAAAGAAATAAAGTTGGGTACTTTATTCATGTAAAGATTGTTATATCTTTTACATCTCTAGCAGGAGATGACTTGTCTTTGTTATCGGAGTAAGACTCCATGAGAAAAAATACTGTATATTGTCATAAATGACGATATATTGGATTGGGATAAAAAGTTAAACTGATTTGATTAATAATCTCCTTTGTTTAATTCAATTCATTTTAGACAATCATATGTGTTATGTCTTAATCCTAAAATGAATTAATGGGCCTGTATTTTTGACTTGTGACTTTTGATGTACTAAAAAGTGACATCCTGATTTGATGATGGTACACATACTGGTATGTTAGAGAATGACTCTTGATTGACATAGACTTGTTATTCATAGATATATAATTCATAGCTTTTTTGTAGAGTTAATCTCATATAAGCATTATCCAATAATTAGAAGACTAGAGTGCTTAACTATTTGGACACGTAGGTATAACTGAATGGTATACTATTTATGGATAGTAAGTATTTCAATGGTGAGATAATGGAACATAAGATGAAAATAATTGGGAAGGTAAAATAGAATTTATCCTTAAGTTGATTATGAATATCCTATAGAGATATTACACATTATGACATGTAATTTCGTAATTTTATATACTTCAAAAGTGCTGCTCTAAGCTTTTAGTAGAGTACTATCAGAGTTGATAATTATAAAATATATGTATCTTGGTTATGTTGTTTTATAATTATAGGAGCTTGATCTATATACATTCATCAGGTCCCTTTTGCTAGCTCATTATAATTCATCTAACAAGACGATATATTTTTCCTATATATTAGTGACTTATGTTAATTATTAGATTGGCTGAAATTTAACACATTAGATTTAATAATTTATGCTAGTTTATTGGTTGAATTAATTCAAGATAAACATGTTAAATTACTTGGATAATATTTTATTTGATATGGGATTATTTGTAAATGATTGTTTCAATAAGATAACTTTTTTATTGCTCGGTCGAAAAGTCGGTGGCCAAGTTTGGTAGGCCCGTGAAGCCAGTTCGGCAGGCCGACCTCACAGATCAACAGGCCAAATGTGTGATAATCTTGTTACACATTTTTGACACATTTTTGATCTAAAGTTGATCTAAACTAGAATTTTGAAGTCTAATTTGATAGGGATTGACATTAAATTTGACCACCATATAAAGGGAACTATTTCTCATTGTTCCTCAGTTCATTTGAAAAATAGAGAAGGATACTCTAGTAAGAGAAATTCTAAAACACTTGGAGAGTTATTGTTCAATATCTAGAATCTTAGCACTTGGTTTTCTCAAGTGGTTAGAAGTAGAGTCATTAGAGGAAAAGCTATATGACATGTGACCATCCACATTCCAATCGTGGAAAGAGAATAGCAAGAAAAACCAGTTAATTGAGGCACTTCTAGAATGTTCTTTTCCAGTCAGTATTTCTTTAGCTTTCAGTATACGAAAGAGGTATATAAGATCTTTTACTAATTTATGTACTTAGCATGTCAAACTTGTTATTTGAAAAAGACTTTGATTTAAAAAATTTAAAATTCCACCACGTATCATTTTCCAACATAAACAACTTAGGTTGGGAGAGTGCCATAAGTTACCAAGAAGCTTTATGGGAATGTAAGTCTCTAGATGAAATCAAGCCTTGGTGTGAAAGTCTAAAAGCCTTTGAAGTTTTCTTATCTTAACACTTGGATGCTCATGAAATTCAACTAATTCACATCGTCCAAATCATGAGAAGATCATCCAAAGCTGTAAGTTCTTTGAAAATCAAATCACAAGCACGATTTTGGAGAATCAAGTGGTGAGTGAATAACAATTTGAAAGGTTATCATTCAAGGAGTCCTTCCATGAAATTAAGTTCCCATGAAAGGATGAAGAAGCCTATGCAATCATTGATATGAGCTCATTGATTGTAATATTATATACACTGCCAGTAGATCTTTACTTCCCATTGGCACCATCATCATCGTATTATGCCATCTTTGAGCTTGAGCCGAAACCAAAGTTCTCCTCCCAAGCTTATCATTTGTAGTTGAGTCAAGTTAGTGTAATTTGTTGGAATTTCCCACATCTTGCTAAGCTTGAGGGCATAAACAATGAAAACCCATATATATGTGTTCTTTTATGACATATTTTGTACTCAGAAACCGTTCTTTGATCAATGCTTCTCCATGTCAAGCTAAGAATAATAAACCAAGTGCTTATTAGGAGGTAACCCAACAAATAAAGAGCACCTCATGATAGATTTGATCCCTTTACCCTCCACTTTATTTTATTTATTGCTTTTATTATTTCTTTGTAGTATGTTTTGTTTTAATCTCCCATACTTAGTCTTATATTGTCCTCAATGTAAGAATTAAGTGTGGCAGAAAGGCTTACTTAATTTTTGTTATTTTTTTGTGCATGTGTACTTTATAATTCATCAATGTGTGCACTATTTTAAATCCCAAGAATTATTTTTCAAAGGAGGACCACATTAAATGGCTGCTTTATAGAGGACATGGTTATCCATGCCCTCTCAAAACGCATTCAATGACATGTAGGTTACATTGAAATTCTCTAAGTTTAGATTTTTGCATACATTTGCATAAAAAAAAGAAAAAAAAAATAAAAACCATAAAAAAAAATTTATTTTTATTTTTTGTTTTAAGTTTTTGAGTTTTAGGATATCTTCTAGCTACTTTGATGAGAACTATGCATTATTGCCATGATTTTGACTAAAGATGAGTGTTGTTTTGAATTCTACATTATTCATTGCTTCATGTGTTTTTATGATGATTGTACTCAAATTTTGTTACACAATAGCCATGTTATTTGGTACAGAGATAAGCATGTTTGGATGAGTTGATTTTCCTTAATATTTTTCTTGTATAAATTTTGGTTTTGAAAGTAAGTGTTCTACATTAGAATTCTACCTGAGGTCTGTCGAGGCAAACCATTGATCGAGCATCATTTTGGATCATAAGACACTAGGATTTTCCTAGTAGGAAAGCCAAATTAGCCAGTGTCTCGATAGATGTTCCAGAGAGAACATCCCCCTTAGTAGCCATTTGAGCCTTCATGTTAACCTGTTCGTTTGACTAGCCTTATTTTCTTACCAATCCTTATTGTATTTATGTGGTTACCCTTGTTCAAAAGATAGATTGGAACTTTAGAGTTACATTTCAAGTGCAAGGGAATTTTACAAGAAATTGGGTTAGAAATGGAGAATAAGTGTAGAGGATATTACAATTGAGAGCAAAAGAAGAGAAATTTTGTAAGAGTAGATCACAAAAAAAGAAAAAAAAATAAAAAATAAAAGCCAAAAAAAGAAAATAAAATAAAAAATAAAAAATAAATTATTGTGAGCTATTCAATTCATAATTTTGGTTTGTGTAAGGTCAAGTTCTAATTGAAGATAAGACCCAATGTCATTAGATTTGGCTTCATCAATCACTTCTTTCCATTTTGATAATGTCTCGAGAATATTGAATTTTTAAAATGTCTCTAATTCCATGATGTCTTTAGTACTGTTGCATTGCTCATACCTTTCGTTCTTAAGTCACTACCCCTTGGTCTCGTTACAATCTGTATAGAAAGTCTTTTGATTTTAGGTGATGCCTTCAGCATAGTGGATATCTATACCAAAAGGAGAGCCTATGAGCAACAAATTTAAATATGTAATGATAAAATATTGAAGTATAGCATTCTATCTTGATTAATATCATGGCTAAAATTTTTTTAGCAATGGATTTTTAGTGACGACTAATTGATAATGACGATGGATTTTAGTCATAAATTTTCTCATTGTTAAATGACATGTTTGTTATAGTGAAGTGACATATGATCACATAGAAATATGTAATTAAATTAATTAACTCAATTATATGGTCATGATGCATGCTCATAGTGTATGCTCATGCAATATTTTATACTAGACCCTTTAGGTCCTCACCCCCAGATTTAGGCAACGAGTTTAATTATGTGTTGGGTTTAGAGTTTAATTGTGTGTTGGGTTTGGAGTATAGGCGTACGTGATTTTTAAAACAACAGATGCCTACTAACTAATTATTATTTAAAGATGTGGTGCTAGAACTACTTGATATTAATTTAATAAGTGGTGTGGACAAGTCTCTCTCAAATCATGCCAGAAATACAACTACAGAGGGCATCATTGGCCTTGTGAATAGTTGAATGTAGTAGTGCATATACAATCCGAGAGTAACAAGACTATTAAACTAGGGTTTTTCTCATAAAAAAATATTCCCTCAATTTTTTTTTTTTTTTTTGGTGTGAACGTGGTTTGGAATTGGATCATCGGAGCATAAATACGAAAAAGTAATTTACAGACAAATGAGACAAGAAATTTAAATATTCACCGAAAAAGAAATAAACTTTAACAAAAAACCAAGCGAAGTTCCTCGAAGACAATAAGCAAGTTACATTTCACCGAAGAAAATTTACTCGCGATGCCAAACAAGTCCAAAAGTGAAACAGAAGAGACCATTAATTTATATTTACTATACCAGATCATGTGTTATGGATATTAATGATTTAGTTAATATGAATGTAGATAATGTTATATTACTTGTTTTTAACCCGCTAAGTCATAACCAATAGGAAAGAAGCTTTTAAACCTCATAACTATACCCTCTTAAGACTCATTTGCCACTGACTATCATCCCCATGTGCTTTTTATTTAGTTTTAGATCTAAGTATTTGTTTGTTCTTTCTTTTTTTTTTTTTTACTTAAATTTGCTATTATGAGGCCAGTGACATGCCCCCCTTTTTTTAAAAAAATTTTAGTCACTACAAATTTTGGAGTGTCAGATAATTGTGCTTTTTAATCCATCACTCCAAAGTTATTAAAAAGAAAAAAGAAATAACTACAAAGATCTTAGGATTGTAGTAGTTCTCATGCACTGATAACAAAAGGAAAGAGTCAACAACATCTTTATAATTGATCAAAAAGTCAACATGAAAGAAAAGAAAAGTGTATATTGACACCCAATGCCAGGTTGATAGCACAATTGCTTCATTTGAACAGCTTGGTGACACCACACGGTGGAGAGGTACTGCCCCCGTGCCAGTTAAATGACGCGGCTGCATGTATTGGCAAATTATTGACACCCTAACACCAGGCTATTGGCGCAGCCGTGTCAATCTTGTTTTTACTTACTATTATAAAACATGTCTTTTAAGTTGTTTTAAAATGATACACTTATTGGTTCTATATTTTCGTACAAACCTAAATGTTTATTATCAATAAACATATTCATTATAATAGTTATGGCATTACATGAAAATATACCTTTACAAATGAAAATGTATCTTTATGTGAATGCTTCTATTGATTGAGTTGGTTTTGTCCATACAAAAAATGAAAATCCTGTCAATATTAAATATCCAAAAGAATTTACAGATCTCATTTTTGTTATTAAATATAATATTATTATTAGAGATTGTGTTAAAAGTGTTGTTTTTTGGGACAATTTATCATTCAACTTATTAGCAAACTTCGTAATGAGGGCAAATAAAACCTTTTAAAAAAAGTATTTTGGTATGCTTCAAACTTGTTCTTATTTTTCAGAAATTCAAACCTACATTTGTTCCTCACTCCACATATTTACACCGACAAGAGGTGGCAAGTCTGGGAGGGTCATTTCTATAACTGCAAATGGCTTTGCTCATGAGTTGGAAAAAGGTTTACCTGGTTCTCTTCTATTTGTTGCAATTGTTTTCATGGTTGACTAGGGTCTGTTTGGTAAATGGATTCGAATTAGTGATTTAATTTGAGTTAGTATGATTTGAATTAGGATTTGAGTTAGTGATTTAAATTGTTATTTGAATTGACGTTTGGATGTGTATTTAAGTTTTAATCTGAGTATAAAATAAAATTCAAATTTGTGTTTGGAGAGATAGTGAAGATAGTTTTTGATTTATTAATAAATCTAATAAAATCTAAATGCTAATGATCTCAAAAAAGATGCAATATAGATCTTGATTTATTCCTCTCTTCATTAGGAACATAGTGAAAAAAGAATCATCTCAATTGGATATCAAATGATGAAGTTATGATTTTTTTCTTCAAATATAGGTAAGAGAATTTTAGTTTTTACGGTAGTAAATATATCCGAGTATTAAAAGTTTAAGAATGGATGAGAACTCTAGAAACTTAAATTTTTGTTACTCAAATGATTCAGATTTTAGGGAAACAAACACGTATCCAAAGGATTCTTAATACTCAAATCTAAATTTGAGTCCATTGAGTTCAAAGAATGCACGAAACAAACATACCTAAGTATTTCACGATTTCCCTAAAAAAAAGAATAATTTTGTCTAATTTGTAGATATATTACCAAGATGACCACGTGCATATTCCAAGAAAATAAAATAAAATAAGAGAAAAGGTAAGATGGTCACGTGGATGCAGGTAAAATCATAATTTTATTTTAGTTGCGTTAATCTGTGGATCGTAAATAATTTAAGAGCATGTCTGTTTTTTTCGGACAGCTTCGAAATCGTGAATAATAGCGCCACCAGTTACACGTTGTTTGTATACATACTAGCAGTATGCACGTGCATTGTTACTGGATAAAATTAAATATTGAATAAGATATGTGGAATATTTTGTTTAAATCGCTTTAAATTATTGAACTTTTCACAGAAAGTATATTAGGATTTTTTTTAGATAAAAATATTAGAAATCATGAATAATAGAGCCACCAATAACATGTTGTTTTTATGCATACTAGTAGTACCAAGTGCATATGCACGTACTGTAACGTCCCTTTTTATGGACGTTACAGATGTCGTTACCTTCATTTTGTAATACTTTTATTTATAAGATAAACTATTTAAATCCTCAATTTGCATTATGAACAAAAACGACATTTTTATGCAACATAAACAATCAGCAACACATTCCTATAAGGTGCATGAACAATTAATATCTCAGCCTACATAACATGAAATGGCACGATATTTGGAGCAACATCACATAACATATTCATGAAAATCATATTAAAATTTCAGAGCAAACGGAAATTTGTAGGCAAAGATATAAGGGTCGGAACATAGAGACAATTCAACATTACTGTTTAGCATAAATCAATAGTAAGTGACAGAAAGAAGAGAATTCATAACTTCTCATAGAAAAATCCAATTGAGGTGAAATTTTGAGGGTTAACACATAACACATACATGAACAACATATTAAAAATTTAGAGCAAAACAAAATTCCTAGATGAAGATATAGCCTCCGAATTAAAGAGAAGAAATACCAAAAAGAATGAGCCCTTACCTTAGAACGATTTCTTCTCAAAACTCCTTGAATTAATGCCAAAGAAATTACAATATTTCTAACAAATAATAGCAAGGGAAATTTGAGAGGGAGAAGAAGAAAGATGAACAAGATAAAGAGAAAAAGAATGAGAGAGAAAGGGAGAACGTAAGAGAGACTACGTGAGAGGGAGAGAGAGAGAAAAAAAACATTATTAAAAAAAAAAATAAATTTGTTTACGTTAAAAAGAAACTCCCACTCTTTACATTAATCAGAATTTCTGATTAAATTCAAGGCACAATTCATGGGGAAGTGGAGAGGATTGAGGGAGAGTTTTTACGTGAAAACAAAATAATGGAGGAGATTAAATCAGAATTCTTTTTACATGAAATGGAGTGATTTATGGGGGAATTAAGTTTTGAATTTGATACCAAATTTTTCCCCAAATGGGCGTGAATAATCTTGGAAAAAATTGAGGAGAGTTTGGGAAGAGTCAACCAATCTTTCAAACTTACCATATTTCGAGTCTTAAAAAAAAAGTCAAAAATTCCATTACCATAATTAAAAACAATCCAATAATCGTTATCTAATCACATATTTATCTCAATCATAAAATTTGGAGAGATTTTTGCTGACTGCTCGTCAGCTTTTATCGGCCTGCCGATCTCTCACTTCGGCCTGCCGATCTTGTGAAGTCTGGCCTACCGATGATATACCATCAGCTTGCCGTTCCGAGGGATCATTTTGGCCTGCCGAACTAAATGGTCCGGCCTATCGAGCTACCCTAACATACCAAAAATCATCCAAAACATTAAATTATCATAAAATTATGATTAAACATATAACATTAATAACATGAACATTTGAGCACATCAATTCCATATGAGCATCACCTATCATAGCACTTAAAATAAAATGGTTAGCACCATTATATTATATATCATACACATAACATAAATATAACACTTAACGTCATTATTAACATGACATAATCTGTTATATGAAAATTTGGTGGGCATTACAATTCTCCCCACCTTATAAGAGTTTCGTCCCCGAAACTCAGAACAGTTGCAGATACTTTGTTCTCATATCATCTTCACGTTCCCATGTAGCTTATTCTACTTGGTGATTTCACCATGGTACCTTGACCAATGGAATTTCTCTATTCCTCAAGGCATTGGTTTTACGATCCAGTATCTCCACTGGCTTTTCTTCATAGCTCAAGTCTTCTCGTATCTCGATTACTTATGGCTCAATCACGTGCGTAGGATCTGGGACAAATTTCTTGAGCATTGAAATGTGAAATACATTGACATTTCAGATGGCAATCTTAGCTGATAAGCCACCTTACCTATCTGTTTCACTATTTCATATGGACCAATGAATCTTGGGCTCAACTTGCCCTTCTTTGCAAACCTCATAACTCTTTTCATCAGTGCAACTTTCAAAAATACTGATTCGGCAACGGTGAATTCTAAGGGTCTTCTTCTTTTGTCAGCATAGCTCTTCTGACGGCTTTGAGCGGTCTATATCCTCTTTCTTATCATTTTAATTATCTTAGAGGTTTCGTTAACAAAATCAGTCTTTTCATCATCGATGCTTTCTATCAACTTTTTCTCACCAGCTTCATGCCAACATATAGGCGACCTACATTTTCGCCCATTTAGGGCTTTATAAGGTGCCATTCTAATCGTCGCCTAGTAGCTATTGTTGTAACTCAGCTAACGGTAACATTTTACACCAGCTGGTCTTGAAGTCAAGAGTACAAGCCTGAAGCATATCTTCCAAGATTAAGTTTGTCCTTTCCGTTTGGCCATCCGTCTGAGGATGAAAAGCTGTACTGAAGTGCAACTTGGTCCCCATTGTAGCTTGTACACTTTTCCAAAACTTAGACATGAACCTGCCATCACAGTCTGAGATGATAGACTTAGGAATCCCATGCAGTCGCGCAATCTCCTTGACATAGAGTTTCGCTAACCGTTCCATAGAGTATGTGATCTTGATAGGAATGAAGTGGGTTGTTGTCGTCAATCGATCCACAACAACCCAAATAGCATCATAACCATTCATAGTCCTGGGTAATTCGGTGATAAAATCCATTGCGATATCCTCCCATTTCCATTCCAGTATCTGGATTGACTGTAAATCACCACCAGGTCTCTGGTATTCAGCCTTAACTTGCTGGCATGTCAAACATTTCCTCACATACTTGGCAACATCTCGCTTCATTCCAAACCACCAGAAATTATCCCTTAGATCATTATACATCTTTGTTGCACTGGATGAATTGAGTAAGGAGTATCATGAATTTCTGCCAAGATCTTTTCCCTTAAACCATCAACATTGGGAACACATAAGCGGTCTTTGAGGTATAGAGTTCCGTCATTAACAATTCAAAACTCTCCACATTTCCCCTCTTTCTTTTCCTGCTTAATCCTCACAAGGCTAACATCTTCATCTTGTTTTCTACGAATTTCATCATGTAGTATTGGAGCAAGAGTGAGTGCAGATAACTGGCTTGTGATAAGTTCCAAACCAAAGTCCTGAATTTCCTTTCTCAAAGGCTGAGACATTGCTTGCAATGACATCAATGTAGCCATTGCCTTCCTGCTTAGAGCATCAGCCACTCGATTAGCTTTTCCATGGTGATAAAGGATTTCACAATCGTAATCCTTCACCATTTCTAGCCATCTTTGCTGTCTCATGTTTAGGTCCCTTTGAGTAAAAAAGTACTTTAGGCTTTGATGATCAGTGAAGATCTTGCATTGGACCCCATACAAATAATGCCTCCATATCTTCAGCGTGAAAACAACTGCTGCTAACTCCAGATCATGAGTAGGATAGTTCTTTTCATAATCCTTCAGTTGTCTCAATGCGTAAGCAATCACTCTATCATTCTACATTAATATAGCACTGAGGCCCATCTTAGAAGCATCGCTGTAGATCACAAATCTATTGTTTCCTTCCAGAATGGCCAAGACTGGAGCTGTTGTTAGCCTCTTCTTCAGCTCTTGGAAACTCTTCTCACACGCTTCTGTCCATTCATACTTCTTTCCCTTGTGAGTTAGATTTGTGAGTGGCGCTACTATCTTAGAGAAGTCTTTCATAAATCTCCGATAATAACTGGCTAGGCCCAAGAAACTTATGATCTTACTTGCATTGGTCAATTGCTTCCAGTTGAGAATAGCTTCTACCTTAGCAGGGTCTACCATGATTCCTTCCTTTGATATTACATGGCCTAAGAAAGACATTCTATCGAGCCAAAACTCGCACTTGGAGAACTTCGCTTATAACTTATGTCTCCTTAATGTTTCTAGCACAATTTTCAAATGCTCCTTGTGTTCCTCCTGGCTCTTCGAATAAATAAGAATATCGTCGATAAACACAACAACGAATTTATCGAGGAAATCCTTGAATACCTGATTCATCAGATCCATAAAGGTTGCAGGCGCATTCGTTAGACCTAAAGGCATAACCACAAATTCGTAGTGACCATACCTCAATCTAAAGGCTGTCTTAGGAATGTCTCCTTCTTTAATCTTTAACTGGTGATATCCCAACCTTAGGTTAATTTTTGAGAACACAGATGCACCCTTTAGTTGATCAAACAAGTCATCAATTCGAGGCAATGGATACTTGTTTTTGATTGTCACCTTGTTCAATTCTCTATAGTCGATGCAGAGTCTTATAGAACCATCCTTCTTCTTAACAAATAAAACTAGAGCTTCCCATGGTGAATGACTTGGCCTGATGAAGCCTTTGTCAAGCAGTTCCTTTAATTGCATATGAAGTTCCTTTAACTCTGCTGGGGCCATCCTGTAGGGTGCTTTCGAATCGGGTCAGTGCCTGGAGCGAGCTCGATCTCGAATTTAATTTCTCTATCGGGAGGTAGGCTTGACAAATCATCTGGAAACACATCTAAAAATTCACGTACTACTTCCACATCTTCTATCCTTGTCTTTTCTTCTTGGGCTTTATCTACAATATTCGCCAAGTAACCAATGCAGCCACTAGCTAACAACTTCCTTGTTTTCATGGCAGATAAGAACATGTTGGGTTTCTTCCTGGACTCGCCCACATACATGAACTTCTGTTCACCTTCTGGTTGGAAGAGTACTTTTTGTTTCTGACAGTCAATGGAAGCATTGTACTTGCTTAGAAAATCCATTCCAAGAATCATATCATAATCGTACATGTCCATCACTATGAGGTCGATGAAAAGTTCCCTTTCAGCAATCCGTAAGGGTACTGTATGGAAACAGTGCGTAAATATCATCACTTCCCCAGAGGGTAGTGTCGTAGTGAATCCCTGTCTCATAGGCTCTAAGTGAACCCCTAACTTCTTAGCAAAAGATGAGGATACAAAAGAATGAGTGGCACCCGTATCAAAGAGAACATAAGTATTAGTAAATAGGCTCATTATCTGACCTGTGACTACATTTGAAGCTTTAGCAGCCACCTGTTCTTTCGTTATGGCATAAATACAGGCATTCGTAGGTGGGGCTTCAAGTCTTCCTTGACTAATTAGTGGCCCTTCAAGGGAGGCTTGCATCTGGTGAAGCTGGGCTGGGGGAGCTCTCTGTGGGGCTTGAGCTTGGGCATTTATCTGTCTAGGGAAATTCTTGGCAAAGTGTCCTTCTCGACCACAGATAAAACACTGATTACTTCCCTGACGACTTTCTCTAGGATGATTCTTTCCACATTTAGCACATGTTGGAAACTGCCTGAAATTGTTGTTGTTGTTGATGTTGTTGTGCTGGCCGTCATTATGTCTCTTATTGCCTTGACCCTGATAGTTCTGAGAGTTGCCCTTCCTCTTATTGTTATTCTTCCAGTGTTGGCTGTTGTTGTTGTTCCGACGAGGAGGGCGGTTCTGGTTACTTGCATAGTTTGCCTACTGACCTAGCTGAGGTTGGTTCCTTCTCAACTTTGACAAGTGGAATTCTGCAGATTGGGCCCTCAAAACAACTTGCTCCTGGCTTTTGGGTGGACTAGCCCCATCAACAATTGCAGCAATTTCTGGACGGAGGACTCTGATCAGCCTTCTGACCCTTTCACTTTCGTCGCTAACTATCCCTGGGCAAAGGCGAGCTAGTTGATCAAACTTGGCTACTACATCCGTTACTGACATGTCTCCTTGGCAAAGGTTCTCAAACTCATTGTAGTGCTTCCTGGTAATATTCATGTGGAAGAACTTTGTACTAAACTCATGAACGAAGTCAGCCCATGACATTTCTTCAACATTCCTGCTCTGTTCGATGCTGTCCCACCAAATCCTAGCCTCCATGGTGAGGCAGTAAGATGCACAGAGAACCTTCTCGTTATCCGTAAAACCCATGAGTCTTAGGGTGGCCTCTATCATCTTTAGCCATCCTTGTGCAACCAATGGATCCTTGGAACCTTCAAAGTCCGTTGGCTTAACCCTCTTCCATCTGACTAGTAAGGGTTCTTGGTAGACTGCTCTTGGCTCAGCAGTAGGAGTCGGGACTTCATTGACTTGTGGCTGGGGAGGAGGAGGAGGCGCATCATTGCCTCGTCGTTCGTTGTTGTGACTGTTGGCCCTTAATTCAACAATTTCTCTTCTTTGTTCCTCTAGCTGTCTTTGTTCCTCTAGCTGTCTTTGTAGCTCATCAATCATCATCATCAACCTTTTGTTGGTCTGGGTGCGGGTTTGCATTCTTTGGTAGCCGTCCATAATTGATTTTCTAAAAGAATTAGGAACTTAAGAATAATCTTCTATTTTATGAGACAGGTTTCACTACTAAAGCATTAATCATTAAACATATAAACCTTATACTTATTGTCATACTTGCATCTTAACATATTACTTTAAAACATACTTACTTGGAGGACTTAGACTGACGTGTGGTGATATAAATTGCAAATGAAAATTTGCTCTGATACCAAAGCCTGTAACGCCCCCTTTTATGGACGTTACAGATGTCGTTACCTTCATTTTGTAATACTTTTATTTATAAGATAAACTATTTAATTAAAAAGATAAATTAAGAACATAACCCAGGATCTATGAAATTTTTTTTTTATACATATGAATATACATCAATATATTACTCATTTATAAACATTCCTTAAATAGTTTATCTCACCAAAATAATAAAGTCATAAAAACACATGGTCAAAATTTCTTACACAGTTCGGCATGACGAACTTGTGACTTCGGCAAGCCAAACTCGACTGGCAGGCCGCCCGAGGCTTTGCAAAATGGGTTTTAAATTCGATAAGTTCGGCAGACCGATACATAGCAACCGGCAAGCCGATTAAACCATTCAGTAGTCTAACCAGTAATGGTCGGCAGGCCAAATTGTTATAAAAATTTTTGCTAAAAACAAGTTTTAAAGTTTCAAATGCGGAAGAAAATTTATAAAATAATAAATGTCTATCAAATAAACATTCTCAAAATTATAAAACATAATTTAAATCCTTAAAATTCAAAATTAATAAACATAGTTTATTTCATAAAAATCTCTTTCTTTATTGGCGTCTTCCGTTTGCAATTTATCTTGCTTAACTCACACGCCCGTCTTGGTCCTCCTCCTAATCCATGGTTCTCTTACCCTTATCTGTAACATGATGTAAACTTAAATAAGCAAACGCTTA
>CAMOHE010051615.1:12440-25887 GCA_946598075.1 Artocarpus hirsutus
AAAAAAAAAAAAAAAAAAAAAAACTTGTCAAATTGTCCAATTCATTTCCAGTGATCACAATCATATAAGGAGTTAAGAGTTTTTCCTGGGATCAACTCCACCAGGACCAACGTGGGAGGTGCACTGAAGCAAACAAACACAACGTTATTTAACCTGAACCTCTAACTCTAAGACGTGTAATTCCATTAATGCTTTTGGAGGTGAGATACTTTTTAAGATTTGGCTTGAATACGTTTTGGAGTTGCTGCATTTCATCTTACAATTATCAAAGAATGTTCTGCATGCACTCTGTATTTGTCCCAGCCACAGAAAAGGAACACAAAACTGAACCTAAAGCAAAGCAACGTTGAAATCAATTTTCATTATAGGTTTCCAGCTGATATACAAGTAATTGTAAGAAAATTCCTGTCGTATATAGCTTTCTTTATCAGTCGTATATAGCTCACGTAATCAAAATCATTGACATGGGTACTCTAACATTATCTTGTAATTTCTTTCTTTCTAATGCGACTGTCAACATCAGAAAGCTATCAAATAATCACTTCATGAAACTACACCAAAATATGCAGCCAAAAACAAAGTATTTAGTATGCCTCGTGTCTTTTTCAGTAAACACCATACTTTTTCTTGCAGAACACGTTTGACAAAGGAGGCCTTTTCGCTGGTAGGCAGTGATGTTGGCCAGCCAATCTACAAAATGGATTAGAGCAACTATTATGTTACACCCAGGAGACCTGCTTTTATTATTTGTATTTTAAACACAAAATGAGATGTGGATCTAACCCGGTTAAAATACAAAATCGGCATCCGTTCATCACCGATACTCTTCCTGGAAAATTTTCATTAAGGTTTGTCGCAATCCTAAAAAACTCATTATTTTATCAAGAAACTTCATATTGTAAAATATGATTTTCATGTGAAGATACGCAAGGACATGTAATCAAGTGTAAACAACACTATATATTTATCAAAGTACAACAAAGAAAGAGGGGAATGGAAAAGATGGTCTTAAACATAAGTATTTAATAGCAAATTTCAACTCTCATTCATTTCACACCTCACAAGGTTACATAGACAGGCTCACTCCAACTTGCACAGTCCAGCCCAGGCTTTTGAAATGCTGATAGTAATAATAAGGAAAAAAAGAAAGGTAACCAAAACTGCACACATATATTGCACATGAAATTTCTGAAATGTGCAATGAACTCATAATTGGGGTATCTGCTGCACCTGTGTTAAAGGCTTGGCGATTGCCCAGTCGATATGCATCCACAAGTACCCTAAATGTAAGAAAATGAATTGAGGAAAAAAAAAAAACAACGGTTCAAGTAGAACCAATCTACACTGAATTTTCTAGAAAAAATATTACCGAAAATAAATGCAAAACACTCGTAACGAATCAGAAAAGAAGAATTCAGGTTTCTAAGCTTGGAATTCCATCAATTTTCCTTAATTTGTTTTCATGATCTAACTTTGGAATGTAGATAACAGCACCGGGATATTTTGCAAGCTGAATATTTTGAAAGCAACATTCAATCTAGAAATGGGATATTTTGTAAGCTGAATTCGTTCAATAATTCAACTACAGGTTAACCACTCAAATTCCAATCTTACAAACATTGAATGTCATATAACGCGAACCTGACATAGTAAAACTGAGTAACAGAACCCTTGAAAATCTCTTATTTCGGAACAGAACTAAACATGTTATACAAGATAAAGCAAAAGCTACACTAAAAAATGCTTAGCTGACGAAATGAACTAGTACAACAGAGAAATGTCGAAATAAAGATACTAGAAAATGGAGAAAACTGTTGAATAGTGATTAAAATAAAGCTCTAATTGAGACAGAAAAGTGGACAAAATTCGAATTTAATACAAGCTTAAAAAAGTTCAGCAAGCAAAGTAAAAAAAAAAAAAAAAAATCGTATAGATTACCCTTCAACTTCAAGAAGCACAGCGAGTTCCTGAGACGAGGTGTCGTCGTCGCCAAGGTAATCAGACGCGGAGTTCGGGCAAAGAAGCGTGAGAGGAGGATTGAGGTGCGGACATTTTCCAAGAAAATTGGAGATTTTCTCGAGAAAATTGGAGCTGTATGGAGGAAATAAACTGAGATGGTGTCGGGTTAGTGTGGAGAAATGAGTTTTGGCGATGGAAGAGAAGCGTAAGAGTGTTACAGGAGTACACAAGTCTATCCAGCTGAGAGGCTTTGGAATGGAAGGAAGTCGCGTGATCATCAGCTATATAAAGCGTGGGTGAGTCGGGTACTGTTATGGCTGTTAAATAACTAAATAAATAAATATATAAATGAGGATTAATTCAGCGACACGTATTTTGTCAAAATTATAAAAACACTCCTCTAACTGAAACTGGTAATTACATTGAGACCCAACCAATACATCTGTATCAAAAATAAAAAGACTTCTACGATCTTGAAAAAAAAACATTATTAGTAGGGTTTTATTTTTCAACTATTAAATCTATATCAGAAACTCATTTGTTTGATGAAAAAATTTAAGTACTTGACAAAATTAATGCAATGAAATTAAGGTTTGGCAAAATTTTCATATTATTTTAAAATAACCATGTAATTATAACAATAATGTTATTTTTTATTACGTAATTATATAATAATTATCTTTAAATGATATTATATTAAATTATATGTAGAATATACTCACAAATTCCGGCCATATTCTAATTCTACAATCAATCATATGTTTTATTAACCTTATTTGATTTTTATTTTTTTTCTTTAATAATTTTAAAAAATTATTTGGGATTTATAATAAAAGGTAAATTGGGTATTTATTGTCCCAACAACATGCTAGGGCATCATTTCAAAAAAAAAAAAAATGCTGAGGCATCATAACGATACGTTGGAAAAATAAGATGTCTCTTTAATATTTCTAAATAACAAGATATAAATGTGAGGTTATGTTAAAATACAAGAGTACTAGATGATAGAAATTATACTTTTTAGGCTATGAAAGGGTGAAATGTCTATAATATTCAAATCCCTTAATATTTTAGACAATGGTGTTTACCTCGGCATCTCCCATTTTATTTTTCACACACTTTTACTCAAGCTACTTCTCATTTTACTTGTTACGCTCTTCTTAATAAAATATTAGAAAATTCCTTTTAAATAAATTGTATTGTTTTTCTTTTTCTAACCCATTAACAAACCAAACTAATCTTTTTTTTAAACGATCCCATTATACTTCTTGCACCCTTCTTATAAATTATATTGTTGATTACTCAATGATCCTTTATTTTATTACTTTAAAGTAATATAAGACTATTATATTTTTCTTTTTTTTTGTAAAACATCGAAGATTTCTTGCAATGTCAATTTGAAAATTGAAGGTAGAATTCACAATATCTCACTCAAACTCGTCTATCTTCTTCATCAGTAAAGGGTTTTTTTTTTTTTTTTCCTTTTGTTTTGGAAACAATTTTGCTGTCAGAGTCTTTTTGGCAAGGAGTATGGCCAAAGGTCCCATCAAAAAATGATGTAAATGATTCAAAAAGTGATGAATATTCAGCGAAATGGCATTAACTAGTGATTTTATTATCTATTGAGAAGAAAGAAAGTGGGGCACAACAAATTTCAGAGGGGAGTAATTTTTTTTAAAGTGGCGCGTGCAATAAATGTTAAACAAAATACCGTTATCGTAATTTTATTAATAAATAACTTAGTGATTAGAAATTTTATTAAAAATGAGTGTGTTGAGTGTATTATAGAGGACGTCAATGTACCTTCCCACCTCCCACATGTCTGTCCGACTGACACGTTTCCATATTAAAACAAAAACAAAAAAAACACCACAATAACAGAGTAAAAACAAAAACAAAAACCACAGTACAACAAAAATAATAGTTCAAACACCACCACAACAACAACCAACAACAACAGCAAAAACACAAACAAAAACATATTTCCATCGGCAACTTCAAGGCAGCAACAGTGTGGTCTGTCTTTGATCTGCAACTCCAGCGGTCATGTGGTCGGAACGTGAAGACCCGAGCGAAGAGCAGATCTCCTTCGCATGGTCTGTCTTTGATTTGCAACTCTAATGGCGACGTGGTCGGAATGTGAGATAACTTTCGAGATAACTTCCGATCTGGTCTATAGATCTCCTTCGGCGAAGAGCAGATCGAATGTGTTCGTCGATGGCGCTCCCGAATTGATCCACAGATCTCCTCTGGTGATGCTACGACGAGCAGAGACTAGGGACAGGTGTCGCTGCGATGAGCAGAGACCAGCGACAGATGTCGCACGACAAAGAGTGAGGAGAGATCTGAATCTCCATCGCTGCTCCATCGCCAGAAAGGACGAGCTCCATCTCAATCTTCGGCAGTGAACAGAGTGAAGAAAGATGAGAGAGAAGGATGAGAAAGAGAGTGAGAAACGCAGAGAGAGTGTGAGAGGAGAGAGAAGCAAAACCTGATGAGAAGGGAAATCAGGAAAAAGGCAAAAAAAAAAAGAATTGTGGCATTATTATTATTTTTTTTTTGTGGCATTAAAAAATGTTGTTCTAAAAGTGTGGCATAGATATAATTTGAAGGATTTGGATATATGACCTTAAGAAAAATTATTTTTTGATAAGTAGATCCAAAAATTTTAAAATTGGATAAATGGTCTTTCTGTCATATCATCTAAGATAAAAAAGAATAAAAAACTCAACAAAATAAAAAAAAAAAATAAAGCAAGGAAAGAAACCTCAACAAAATAAAAAAAATAGAGCAATTTTTTTGTCTAAAAAACTTGATTTTTGATGCAAAAAAAAGATGTTATTTCTCCAATTAAATTTTTTAAGTGGTCCTTTTATCAAATTTTGCCATATAATTTTGTCAAAAATATATAGTGTTATGTGGGACTTGGATAAAGTAAAGTAGCATTTTTAGTTATTTAGCAAACTATTAGACCAAAAATTTATAGATTGTTTGATACATAAATTTAAAACCGTTTAAATATTTAATTATTTTTTATAGTAAAAACTATTTTTATTTTTGTTTTTCTTTAATAAATTATAGTTTTTTGTTTTAAACTTATATAATATTTTATTTTTATTTTAAACTTTTATATTTCAAACGTCCGTTTAAAACTATAAACTATAAGACTTTAATAATTACATAACTAGAAAGACAAAGCAGGAATACTATCGTAGACCCAAGGATAAATATCTTATGAGGTATTATAAATGTAATAATAATGTAAATCAATTAGACCAAGTTAATTGATGATTTTGATTAGATTGTTAAAATTTTTGTTTGATTGGAAAGTGCAGCTTTCAACTTTATTCAAGTAGTTCAATTTTGTAAAAACTGACCAATTGATTTAGGATCGATGCGAAATTGGATCGCAATCATTAAAACTTAAACTTGGTAGGTCCTCCATATTTCTTTGACAGCTCAACCAATTTCTGTCTTTATTGAGTTTAGTCTTCTTGAAATTCCTATTTTGGGTTTTTGACATATTTGCCTTTTAAATTTTTGTGTATTTTTGTAATATGGTTCTTAAACTTTTTTATAGCACTTGAGTCCCTAAACTTAACAAAATGGGATAATTAAGTTTTAATTACAAACCTCCTTGAAAATTAGGACGAAAAAAGTTCACGTGAGACATATGTGATCCATTTAGAACACCTAAGTACGTTGTTTGCTTCTAATAAGAGTCAAATTATCTAATTTTATGCCAAAAAAAAGAAAAAAAAAAGAAAAGAAACTATATCATTGTTAATGATATTTTTAAAAATTTTATTGGCTTGTATTTATATTTTAATTATTATAGTGCTCAAAATTCCACCCATTCCTTTCCAAATATGTTATGTGCGTCTCACGTGATTATTTTTCATCTTAATTTCAATAAATGTTTGTGATAAGGGACTCAATTGCTACACTTAGCTAAGTTTAGAGACCTACTTACTACATATAAAAGTTTATGGGTTATATTATAAAAAAAAAGCTGAAGTTTACATTGTAAATATACCAAAAACCCATCTATTTTTTGGCTCTAATAGTCCTGTCAAAACTTTGGATTAGTATTAGTCTAAATATTTAGGTTGTCTTGTATTAGGTTAAATTCATGGTGAATTATATAATTGTACCAGTGTTAGATTGTTTTGGAGCAAACTTGTGTCCAATACAAAATTATAATCTTTACAATTGTAACCTAGATCAAACAAATGAATAATCTAAGAAAAAAATATTAATCACTCAAGAAACACAAATAACCTTAAAAAACAAAATAAAGATAATTTCAAAATCTTAAGGCTATTGTATTGAAAAGCAAATTTTCTCCCTTTCTCTCAAATCGAGTGAATTATAATACATTGAGATAAAAGAGTTTAATTGTGACGACTTGACTATTTCGAGTCGTTACTTAACACTTTTCTTTACTTAAACTTACTTATTTAGCTATAAAAATATTATATATTTTTTAAAAAGAAAAAACTTTTAACTAATATTAACACTTTTTATATATACATTTTTGTTCTCAAAGATATCTATAATACTTGTTCTACTTATATAAGATATCTATAATACTTGTTCTACTTATATTACAAACCACACTAACCAAATAGCATATCTCAAAACACTTAATTTACAGCATAAATTCCCAGCAGCGGTATCCATTCCCATGTCTTGGCATTGCCCAACCGCCATTTTCAACTCAACAATAATTTCTCCTCCAGCCTTTTGGCTGAATTCTCTACAACATGAAATAACTAGGTAAACTATTGTTCAATAAGTCCAAACAAAACCCACAAAATAGTTTCTTCCTATATGCATGATCCAATTGTGCTTTCTTATAAACTTTAGTTATTCATTTCAAAATCTTAACTTGAACTAAGAGCCTAAGTGCTCGTACCAAATGCGCTAGATTAGTGTAAGTTCGAGATCATACGTTATTTGGATCTTCCCTTGAGTTAAGTGACTGGTACGATACTTACTTTACTTATCTTATATGGTGAATTATTTTACCAATATTTAACATGATCCTTTAATAATTTGAAATAACTTTACAACAAATGCATTATATTAAATGGAATAAATAACATTTTTTAAAACCTTTTATCCACAATGTAGGTGGGGTTCGAAACTTACTTAGATTCCTATGAGTATCTGAATCTCCATTCCATTTCTAATTGACTAAGTGTCCTGCTTGAACAATATATATTTATTAGCTAACTTATTTATTACAATACTATACATTGATAATGAAACTTAACCGTTAAATACTTAATCTTGTTATTAGTCGAGGTCCATTTGAGCCTTTTCATAAAAAATTATCATTTTGCCCTTGACGGATCTTAGAAAATATTTTAAACTTGTTTTAGTCAAAAACACATTTTTGCGCTATTCAAAACAATGCAAAAAAATCAAAAGATTAGTTTCCTTTTTGTGAAAAATCTATTTCATCGAAGTTTTAAGGTTTTGAACTGTGATATAAAAATCTAGCCTAGACAACCATTTTATACCATTAAGCTTAATCTTTTGCAAGGATTTAAACTCTAAAAATTTTCAAAATGTTTTCCTTTTAAAGATCATTTTTAAAATTTTGTGATAAGAACTTGTAAAATTCATAACTCATAATCTGAGCAAAATTTTAACAAACTATTCACAATCTTTAACCATTTCGGTAAAATCCATAACTATCGTGTTTAACTTTCCTTAAAATCTAACGTTACAATGGGTTTTTTTTATCTAAGCTATCAAATCTGCCCCTTAAAAATACAAACTTTTTCAATATGATCCAATTGAAATTTTGCAAAGCTTTGTTCACGAAAATCGTTCATTTCAGTGTTTCCAATAAATCTTGTGTTTTGTCCAAAAAATAAATCGGTCACTAATCTTATCAAAACCTTAGTTTGTTGAAAACTATCAAAACTTTGCTTTGAAACAATGTTTGATAAACTTTCTTATTTTAAACACTACAATCTTAGTTTCTAGTATCTATTATCATCACCATACATATAAAACTTAAAACAATCATATCATAGTGTCCTTTTTTATGTCATAGTCTAATACTGTTACAAAATATACACAAAACTCATAAGAAACTACAAACTTTCAAGGCCGGTTAGGATTTTACCAAACAGTTTCAGAAGCTTCTTGGTCCTCCTTTGTGATGCTTAAAATTTTGCTAAACCTCCTGGTATAACCATATATAGCAAAACCCTATCAAAGCCATTCAAAACTTCAAGAAACACACCAAAAGCCTAACTAGAAAATCTTTAGGTTTTACCTCAGAATTGCTCAAACTTCCGCTTGGACTCTTGAACTTTCTTCTAAGCTTGATTAGATGTTGTATTTTGAAAAATATTGAGAGGATATGGGGAAGCTATGGCCGGTTTTTGAGGGAAAGAACATGGGTTGTTTTGTTTCAAGTTTGCATGAAATGGATGAAGGCAAAGTATGATATTTCAAACTAATCACTTAGACATATGATGTCACCTTATGAGGACTAAAATGGAAAAAAAAATTACTCCCAAATTAAGGCCAAAACCAAATCCAACATAGGAGGAGATGTGGCCAATTTTCCATCTTAGGAGTATCACATTAATGAGTCCCACATGCTTTTTACATAGTCCAAATTTACACGGCACTATATTTTTCCTATATTGAGTATAAAATTGAGGAGATATTTCCTTCAACAGCCCAAACTTATACTAACTTACTTTTTACCCATACTGTCTAATCCCAACATAGTATTTCATCTATTTATGTTTGCAATTTTTATCTATAATTACAATGTATTGCATATTATTTACTTTTGTGTATCTCTTTACACTTTATTCCAACAACAGTTGGACTATAGACACAAATTTCTTTACCAATTTAACTAACTGGCAAACATACAATTTTTACACTATTTTAAACTGTGACATGATTTTTTTTACTTTTACTAATAAATTATTCTTAATAAATTTATATCACAAAAATTATATTTATGTGACACAAATTTCATTTTAAAAGTATTTTACAAATTTTTTAGCATTTAGACTCGCAAATTTGTGCATTTTAAAATACTCCATATTTCACAAAATTACACATGATGCATATATAAAGATTTATCATAATTAATTCACTTTATGTCATATTTAAAAAATATGAATTATCAAGGAAATTCACTATTGAAATCCAAATTAAATTCTAGATTTAAACTATTGAATTTTTCGGTCATTACATTAATTCTCCTCTTAATTTAAGAGTTCAATTTTCTTTTAAATGCAATACAAAATTTTAACATCTTGGGTGTTACAACGGGTAATACATTAAACATGATCTAATCATTCATCATTAATTGCATTTAATCACGGGCTGATAATATTACTTGATCATACCATGTAACTTTTAAGCTTCTACTTTAATGCTAGCCTTAGAATGCTTGAACACGTAGGGTCTGTTTGGTAAATGGATTTGTACTAATAATTTGATTTGAGTTGTGTGATTTGAATTAGTTATTTGAATTGTTATTTGAATTAATGTTTGGATGTGTATTTTAGTTTTAATCTGAATATGAAATAAAATTGAAATTTATGTTTGGAGAGGTAGTGAAAAAAGTTTTATGATTTATTAACAAATCTAATAAAATATTTATATTAATAATTCTAAAAAATATACAATATATATCTTAATTTATTCCTCTTTTTGTTAAGAACACAATGAAAAAAAGAATCATCTCAATTGGATATCAAATAAAGAAGTTATGATCTTTTCCTTAAATATGAGAGAGAATTTCAACTTTTAATATAGTAAAAATATCCGAGTATCAAGAGTTTAAGGGTCAGAACTCTAAAAACTTAGATTCTTGATACTCATTTGATTTAAATTTTGGGAAAAACAAACATATATTCAAAGGATTTTAGATACTTGAATCTAAATTTGAATCCATTGAATTCAAAGAATACTCCAAGCGAACGTACTCTTAGAATACTCAGATGCTCGAAGTGCTCCAACGCTTGGAATCCTCCGATGCATGGAATGCTCAGAGTGCTGCACCTAACCTACTGTATATTTAGATACTCTTCAAGCCACGCGTCATTGCCATGTCATTGATATTTTATTGTGAAAAAATTCCAACATCAGGTCAGTCTCCTAACATTGCTCACCGAGCGAAGGAGACAAATATGAGCACTTTGATATCCCAATCCAAGCACCTTAATACTTGGGCATTCAAAACTTTTTAATGCTCAGGTCCAACCATTTTGATGCTTGGGTCCTAGCAGTTCCGATCACTTTTTTTTTGTTTTGAAAAACTGTAAGGTGTTCTTTCCTCAAGCAGAGGAGATTTTTTTTTTTTTTTTTGAATTTGAAAGAAGAAAATTTAAACTCTTTACTTTTAGGTGAAGCTGGGTGTGATTTTATCCAAATGTTAGTTTCCTTTGCAACCACATTTACTTTCCTTATTCAAATCTATATTCAATTACAAAGATATACCGGAAACCAATTTTTCCTTTTCTGAAAACGATTAATCTTTGAATGCCCAAATCATGGATTTGCGCTTTATTCTCCAAAAAAGACTTCTTCCATTATTTTTGCAATCTTCAACCGATTCTGGTAAAACCTATAAAATTCAAGTTGGCTCATCACATTTTTCTTCCGTTTTTCAAAAGTCAAACCCAACTCCGAACAATTATTTTTGGTAAGTTTCCTATTTCGCCTTACTTGCTTATTTCCTTCTCTGTATTGGTATCCTTTAATTGATTTCCTTTTTTATTATGATTGTCATCGTTTCTCGTTTCCAACAAACAAGCCATTGTTTATTGGCTCCCCCCACTTATGGCACATAGTACGCGCCACTTTTAGCTTCTTTTTTCTTTCATTTGTACTTCCTTCAGTGAGCTTTTCAATTGAACTTTGTATTGAGAAGTTAGTGGCAAACGCCACTTTTTCTAGAATTCCTTTGCACTTGCTACTTTTACTTTTGGTAAAAACTTGTATGTGAGTAATCTTTCACCATGGATGATGCTAATAACAACAACAACAACAATCATACCAAGATTACCATGAATGGTTCAGGCAATTAACCATCACGAAGAATGAGCGACATCCCAACAAAAGTTGACAACAGTGTTTTGGCGGTGCACAGCGGTGTTTTGGCTGGTGGTTGTGTTCATGTAGAGGAACAATGGCCAGTTGGAAGACGAAATAAACAGCATGTCAGTGGGCAGCGATTGGTTGATGATGATGATGATGATGAGGATTCTTCTTCTTCTTGTGATTTTTCATATATTCCAAGGCCTAGTGATGTAATTGATTTGAATGGTGGAAATTTTTGTGGTGAAGAAAATTCTCGTAGTATGGAAAATGCAAACTTCATGCCAATTGCTCAGCAAAATTTCTCAAGGAACCAAAAAGATAAAGCTTCCCAAGCCTCCTCGCCATCCCCAAAGTAATTCTTCTAAAATTGGTTTAATATCCCCAAAAGAGAGACTTGGACTTAAACGTGAAGTCACCTAAGCCTATTTCCAAGAAAAAATGTGGAAGTAAAATGCAAGAACAGAAGCACGTGACTCCTCATGATTCCTTATATGAAGTTGTGTCTCGTTCGTCATCCAAACTAGTGGTGGTTGTCGAGTCTTCGGATGAAATGGGGTCCATTAGAGAACAGTTCGGATCCTAGCATGAAACGCTTGATTCTGATGCCGAACATTAACACAACTCTAAGCTTGTTACAAAATCATTGTCTGTCTATTCAGACCCCATTCCAAGTTGTCTCACTAACAAAGGGTTCGAAAAGCCTCCGAGAGCTATATCAAATTTTGTCAAATATAAAAAATCCGCCTTTCACTTCCAAATAAAACTCGACGAGCTCCTTTAAATGGTGTTGCTATCTCTGATGATGCTTTTTGATGCGGTCTACAGTTGCCTTCCATACCTTATTCATGGACTATTGGTTAGTTGCAACTTAGCTCTTGGCCAACTTTGCCCGAATTCGTACCGACATATGACAGCATGCTTCGCGCTTTGGTGAAGACAAGAATTGGGTGACTTTTCTGTGATGCCTCCTAATAGAATGTTATAATTACCCTCTCCTAACATCTGTTATCTATGTTAAAACACAATTTATGGAATCTATATCAACAAAGTAATAAGAAAATAGCTTGATTTGATTTTTTTTTTCTAACATGATTTATTAATTAATTCAAATAAACTTCATCTAAAACTATGATGTATCGCTGCAACGTTACCACAAACTTTAACTTAACAAAATGTCTTTAACTTACAAAAACTCATCGAAAAGATAAAAAGCTAAAGTCGGTGGAATTGTAAGTATTGCATACAAGTTTAATCATATTTTAGGATGCATTGTTTTGATATTCTGTTTCCATTATCATACATACATCCGCATTGAGCTCCCTTATCCTTATCCTCACCTTCTTTTTCTATCGACGATATGAGAAACATCTAGTAAGCATAATGCTTAATAAGTACATCTTAAATCTCACAAAACATTTTCATCAGTTAACTGTTGGGTTTAGTGCCCTAAAAGCTGTGACATTATACATATTGTTAATAAATAAATATAGTGATATTTATTATTATTTTGGTTGCTTATATGTATTATGAAGACTTTAATAAACATCAAGAAAATTCCATGATTATTTATGTGACTATAAATTTAGCATATAAGTGTTATATGCTTAGGGATAAAATTTATAGATAATAATCTAAATAGTACGTAATAATTAATTAAAGTTAGGGATCTTTAATTAAATATTACAAGTGCGGTCCAATCTCATTTAGAATGAAATAGTCATTATTCAGACTATTAATGGAGAGACATTAGATTGGAGGTACTTTATATAATGAGATTATATAGGACTGGACCAGATAAATAATAAATCTCTAATAATTATCCGTTAGAAATAGAGTGTTTAAATTTATCACTATGATGATCATATATTTGACAGTCTTAATCCTGAGCATTTATTTTTGGAAAAATAATATGCAGCGGAATTTTAAAAATTTTAAATCAGAGTATTTTTCAAAACACAAGTTTGACTTGCTATATGTATAAATTAACTTGATATTATTGACCTTGTATTTGCCAAAAAGCTTCCAAGATCTGTGTAGAGAAGTAACGTTCTAGAAAAGCCTCAACCAACTAGTCTTCTTTGCTATTCTCTATCCATGATCGGAGTGAGTGTAGGCTCACACGTACAGCTCTTCCTCAAGGTGACTCTCCTTCCAATCAATTGAGAGAACCCAAAGCTAGTATTCGTGATTTGTGAACAAGAGCTCTTAGAGAGTTTCAGATTCTCACCAGTAGAGTATCACTCTTAAACTCTCAATCGATCTAAATAACTCATTAAACTCACTCCCTATTTATAGAGGTTGGGTCTAGGGTCATTCCTTATCAGATAAGGTCTCAAAAATTCAAAACAGAATCAAATTCGGGTCAATATCGGATAAGATACGCGTAAAAATGTGT
>CAMOHE010051616.1:0-60503 GCA_946598075.1 Artocarpus hirsutus
AAAAAAATTTATTACTTTATTTATAGAAAGAAATTGTTACCAAATATTGTCTTCAATTATATTAAGAGAGGTTAGAGAATTGACCTCTATTATCTTGTTGGAGGTGGTATTGTCTATTATTTTTCTCTCTAAAAAATAGAGTGACCCATGAACTAGCTTGTGTTGCTTCATTGTTAAGAAATGATTTGTATTAGCTGGAACGGTGCTTCAGGTAGAAATGTCTTCTTTTTTTAATTTTTTGAATGTTTGGGCATGAATCAATAGTACATTTTCTCAACTTAATAAAAAGGTAATATACATTAAGTAAGGTCGACCGTTGTTATTTCTATGTAAAAGACAATAATTAGACTCTACAACTTACTACTTAATTTAATATGACAAATACTATGCAATAAGTAACGTTGTACGCCACATATCCTTGTTTAGGAAATAGAGTAGTTCACAAACTAATTGATGTGCTTCATTATTAAGAGAGGATTTTCATTCAACCTGGAGAGAGATGTGCCTCTTGTATATTCGGATACGTCATTTTCTTTTCTTTTCTTTTCTTTTTTTTTTGAAGTCTTTCGAACGCATCTCAATAATATAATCAATTCGTTTTAACTTGAAAAAAAAAAAAAAACCCCATAAATTTCAAAAAAACAAATATTGGTATTGTCGACATGTTAATAAGTCACAAGTAATAATTTAGCAAGCAGCATGTCATGTTCTATTAACCTAGTTAGAACAAAAGGATGATTAGTATTAAGTAACTAAGAAAGCAATACTTTAAGCTACATACTTGGTGGAAAAACTACTTACATTTATCAATTCTAACTTATATAAAATATTTTTTTAAGAACTACATATAATATTTCTAGTAGTAAAATATGGGTATTTTAAGGTCAAATGCAACCAAATCAATCATAAGTTAGATATGGGTTAGCTTTATTTTCTCCATTACAAAAAAGGGGGGAAATTAAATCAAAAGATAGAAGGTAGGATAGAAAAATGATTGATTGGCAGGTTGGATGGTATAGGAGATTATATAATTTGAGCTAATTGTTGATGTGGTAAGGATTGATCTTGAGGATTAAATTCCTAAAATACTTAAGCTTTGTTATTGATATGTATAAAAGCTGATTACAAAATCAAAATTGTAACTGAAAACATAGCATATGAAAATTGGTTGACAGTAGAGCATTTCCATTTCTTTAATGCACATGCATGAACCTTATATCCATTTCATTGTCTTTTATTTATTTATTTTTTTCAAAAGTTGGCATGATCGAAACTTTTAGGGAGGAAAAAAACAAACGACAAGAACATATCAAACTCCATGTTTCATAATTTAGATTTTTCAAAATCAGAAAAAGGAAAAAAAATCTATTCAACCACCTTGTCCTATTCAAAGACTACTATCTAACATACGAAATTTTGATCCTAATTTTTGTAAATCCATTTCGAGAAAATTAAAAGAATGTTTTTTTTTTACTCGGGACCCTTCAAATTTTAAGATTGTGACTTTGGCCCCCCTTTTTCAAGACTAGTTTTTTTTTTTTTTTTTTTCCCCTGAAGGAATTGTAACTTGTAGTGTTGAACTTTTTAAAATGCTTATAAATATATCCCAAGTCCAATATTTTCCTTTCCAAAAAATATAAAATAAAAAGAATCCAATTTCTTACAAATTTTAGAGGAATTTTGATGACATATAATTACTTCTATGGATCAAATTACAAGATGTGTAACACTTTGCTTTTAAAATTTTGTTTATGACATTTGTGGTCTCTAAAAGTATGTTTTTAAATGAGAGGACTGTAAAGACTAATTACAACTGATATTAGATTGAGCATGTTTTGATATAAAAAATTGTTTAGTTTGAACAATTAAAATGATACGAGACATATCTTAAAGCACACCAGATTTTTTTATTGAAACGAAGTATACCAGATTTTTACTACCAATAGTTTTAAAATGTTCTACGAAGCCTCACTTGGTGGGACCATGTGGGCCCCACCTAAATAGGGCCCTCTCTATGAGTTTGAGGGCGATACATATCTGGGGTTTAGCATTGCTCTCGAAATTAACCAAAGTTAAAGAAGAATGATAAGGCAACAAGACAATGGCTAAACATGAAGGGGCATTGTCAATTAAAACCCTGTGATATTTAGCAACTGTTGTTTGATGAAGTTGCTGAAAGAAGGCCTATCACTTTATCGTAACCCGTTAGCCAATTTTGAAATGAAAAAAGGAAAAAATTAGTTTCACTACAAAAATTCTACCACAACTCTTTTAACACTATATCTTATGAACTTCAAAATATTTTTTAATTTTCAAAACATAATACTTGTTCGCGGGATCTATAATATACTAACAAAAAAACTCATTGAATTATGATTTTAAGTATAGATGACAAAATATTATAAAAATACTAGGATTGTTTAATAATTTAACGAACCTTAAACTATTAACTTACCTTTTGCTGTCCGATAAAAATAAACAAATATACTATTTGTTTTATTTTTTTAGTTTATATTTGTAACAGTTAAAATTTTTAAATTACATCAACTTTTTATAGATGAATAGGCTATTTGTGTTAATTTTTTAGTTTATATTTTTAACAATTAAAATTTTTAAATTACATTAACTTTTTAAATTTAAATTAGCTTGAAACATAATAAAGTTATTAAAATACTCTTATATTATGTACCAAATTTTAATTTAATTTTGTATCAAAATTTGTTAAAAGTTTTAACAAAATAAGTTTTTTTTTGTCAATATTTTATAATTTTAAGGGATATTTGTTACGTTTGAAGCTCGTAAGACAAGATATTATAAGAGGTATTGTTGAGAGGTAATTTTTGTAATTAATAAAAAAAAATGCATGAGAGACAAAGAACGGGCGATTTAAGCGCCGTCAAAATACAGCCGTATAAAGCGGGAAGTCAGAAGGAGCCCAGACTGCCACGTCAACGGTCTCCCCTTTTGAAATCTCCCCTGAAATGGAGATTTTTTTTGCCTTTTCCACTAAGCAAATTCGTTGCATGATAACGTGGTGACAGCCCTTTCCTAGCTGTCACGACCCACTTACGTGGTACTTCTCTCTCCGTTTTCCCACGTATCCTCTTTGGTTTTCACTTTATTCTAATTGCTATCTTTTTTTTTTTACCACAAGTTACAGGGAAAAAAAAAGAAAAAAGAAAAAATTGACAAAATTACTAAAATACTGCCCTTCGTGAATTACGGAGAGAACAAATGCTGCATGTCATCAATGAAGGAATTGAGCATGTACTTAACACTAGTATATGCCAAGTAAAGTTTTGCAAGAACATATGTTAATATTTGAGAATGCATTAGTGCAATCAAATTTTCAAATGTTGGATGTTGGTAAGAAAAACAATCATAGCCGTTAATTTTTTTTTAACTAAGCTGAGTTTTATTTTTTAGAGAGTGAGATCTTTCTTCTTGTTATCTCTGCTTGTGGTTGAAAATTGACATACAAGTATGTCTCAACAATCTTGTTATCTCTGCTTGTGGTTGAAAATTGACATACAAGTATGTCTCAACAATTCAAAAACAACATATTTTTTACCATACATTTTTAAAGAAATGTATTGTCCCACGATTTAAATTTTTTTTGTTATAATACTTTTTCTTATAAAAACCTAAATTTTTGTACAAATCTATGAAGAAAACGGGTTGTAGTGGAGCTATATTTTATTGAGTGAGGTATGTGTCTTAAATCAATTTTTAAGATTTTTCATTGCTTATAACTTTTTTTTAAAAAAATATGAGTTCTATTCTTATTTTTCAAAAAAGATTATAATTGTACTCTCATTAAAAATATGAAATACATGATCACTTTTTCTAATGGCCTATTGGAAAAAAAAAATTATGACTCGTCACTGCAAATACGCCAATAATAATATTTATGTATTCGAGGAGAAAGATATCCTATCTCCTTGATTTACCATTTTATCCCACGATCCGGGAGAGAAAGATATTGGAAATGGCCAAAATAACTAACGAGTAACGACATAAAAGTGAAAACCAAGACGTTAAAAACAGGTAAGCAGCCGACATCCATATTAGGAGACTCCATGAAGAAGTAACATAGTCATACATATCCCCCAAACTCATCTCCATTCCCTCACTTCTCCTCCTTCTCTCACAAAAACCAGGAAACAAGAAGAAGAATATATATATATATATATATATATATATATGTATCAATGGATCCATGCCCATTCGCCCGGCTAATAATCGAGTCACTGGCCCTAAAACTCCCTCAGGCCAGTCCTCGACCGGCCGGTCCCGGAGTTCACCCTTCCGCCACCCCTTGCTTCTGCAAGCTCCGCCTCAAGAACTTCCCTTCCCAGACCGCCCTCCTCCCTCTCTGCTCCTCCTCCGACTCCTCTCTGCCTGACTCCGCCACCTCCTCCACCGCATTCCACCTCGACTCCGCTGCCCTCCGCCTCCTCTCCTCCCGCAAACCCCACGTCTCCCTCCGCGTCTCCGTCTACGCCGGCAGCATGGGCCGCACCTGGGGCTTCGCCACCGGGAAGCTCCTCGGCCGCCTCAACGTTAACCTTGACCTCGCCGGCGCCGACTCCAATCCGGCGGTCTTCCACTCCGGGTGGATGAAGCTCGGCTGCGACGACGCTAGGCTCCACATTGTCGTCCGGTCCGAACCGGACCCCCGCTTCGTGTTCCAGTTCGGTGGCGAACCGGAGTGTAGCCCCGTGGTGTACCAGATTCAGGGGAGCACACAACAGCCCGTTTTCAGTTGCAAGTTTAGCGCCGACAGAAATTCAAGATCCCGGTAAGTACTTTTATTTGATTCATTAAAATTAATTTGTTTTATTTTTTTTTTCATTGGGCAACTGGTACTATCTCTTAACATAGTGTCAATTTAGCCTATAAGTTTTTAATTTTGACAAATTAGGCTCTTATTATTATTATTATTATTACTTTTTTTTTTTTTGGCAGTTCTGGCCTCTAACTATATATATAATTGATGAACGATTTTGAAATTCATTATAAATAATCATATTTTTATCACATAACAAAAAAAAAAAATTCCACATAAAAACTAACAATGAGTGTAAAATTTTATAATGTTTTACGGATTGTAACATTAGTGAAAATAATATTTTGCATATAATGTAACTTTTTTTTTTTAAATCTCAAGTTATTGTAAGAGGGGAATATGATTATTTTTGTTAAATTATATAAATTTATCATCTCAGAAAATACAAGTTTAAGAACTATTTAAAATTTAGACACTAAATTGTCACTACGTTAAGAGTTTATGACTAATTGTGCTAATATTTTTTTTTCCCAATCGGATCTTTAGGATTGTCCTTTACGATACCACTATGTTCAGTTCACTTGCTTTGGGTTGGTGGCTAGTGTCGTTTTTCATACTTTCTTTTTCTGATGGAAATTCCCTTTTTTCGGTTGAGTTATTTTGTTGGTGTGTTTGGGTGTGGATTACGCAAAGGGGGGGTTGCCAATTTTCCTTTAGCTGGCTGTATCGAACAATCCACATGCCAAGTTGGGCTGTTAATAGCATAAAAAGCATTGCTTCAATTTTTACGTTTCATTCATGCATGTTTGCATTTTTCATGTGTTGTTGTTCCTCTTTTGTGCCTAGTTTAAAGAATGAGCAATCTAACTTTATTTCATAAGGTTAAAATTCTGCTATTCACAAAGTTATAAATCTCAACTTAAAAAGTATATTATATATTAAATTGAGACCTATAGTGTTGTAAATAGTAGGGTGAGGTTTTAACGTCGGAATGAAAATTATTTTTCTTAAAGAATTTGGTCAATTTTCGCTTTGGTTACCATGAGGAGAAAAAAATAAAACAAAATATCAAAATCACGTATCATGTTAAAGGAAAAGAGCTAGCTTTTCCTTGAGATTGTGATGTTTGGCCCTCTTTTTTGCTAATTTTATGACTTGTGTTGAGAAGAGTTGACGAGTCGTTATCACATTAATATTTTTTACACTTTCTGGCGGATTACACTACAATTTTTGCTTGATACAACATTTTCAACTAAGATTTAGCTCTTTTATATATATAAAAAATTGTCACGAATATCTTTGGTCGGTGAAACCTTCCCCTAATTTAAACTTCATAACTTATTCAAGGGTCTTAACAGCTGATCTGATGCATATGATTCGTGTCTGCCAAGTTCAGGTTTATTGCACTCATCTGTTTTTAAATTCTTATATTCATATGTCGTGTACTTTATATATCTCACTTATAATTACTACATTTAATTGAATCCCAACAAAAAAGGAAAAAGAAAAAAGAACAATGTGTTGGCCACTTGCCCATAAAATATTTTTTTTGTTAAATCTCTCTAAGGTTGGTGTTAATTGGTTCTGACCAACTTTTTAGTTATGAAAAATGTAAAACTCTCATATGCTACAGTAAAAACAAAAAAAAATTGTAACAATATATAATTCTTATATGCTACTATATTTATAGCTCTAACTAATGGTTCTAATCATTGTCCCAAACCCCTTAAAAATTGTCAAAAGAATGATCACATTTTATAATCCCTTCCCATGTGCAAGGCCAACTATCATTATTTGACATTCCTAATTAGTTTCTTTAACCATTCTTTCTTTTTTTTTTTTTATTTAAGTGTAAATTGACAGTTAGATTAGTGTGCAACCACATTAATTATTTATTGAAAGTAACCAACAAATCAATCAAGATTCTCATGTTCTTAAATTATTTCCAAACACAGATCACTTCCCTCAGATTTCACCCTCAACACCAACAATAGAGGGTGGATGAGGACCTTCTCAGGGGAGAGGGAGAAGCCCGGGAAGGAAAGAAAAGGCTGGATGGTGACGATCCACGACCTTTCGGGCTCGCCGGTGGCGGCGGCGTCAATGATCACACCCTTCGTGCCGTCCCACGGGTCGGACCGCGTGTCGCGGTCCAACCCCGGCGCGTGGCTCATCCTCCGCCCCCACGGCGTCTCCCTCAGCAGCTGGAAGCCTTGGGGCCGCCTCGAGGCCTGGCGGGAGAGAGGGCCCGTCGATGGCCTCGGGTACAAGTTCGAGCTCATCGTCTCCGACGTCGTGAACCACCAGGGCCCCACCACGGGCAACATCCCCATCGCCGAGGCCACCATAAGCGTGAAAAAGGGCGGCCAATTCTCCATCGTGAAAAAGGGATTCGTGATGGGGTCCACCGTAGAAGGGGAGGGCAAGGTGAGCAAACCGGTCGTACAGGTCGGGGTTCAGCACGTGACTTGCATGGCCGACGCTGCGTTGTTCATCGCGCTCTCGGCGGCCATTGATCTCTGCATGGACGCTTGTCGTTTGTTCTCGCATAAGCTGAGGAAGGAGCTTTGTCACGACGACCATGATTTCTTCTCTTAAAACATTATTATATATCAAATATAGTAAATTAACTATATTTTTGCTGAATTCTGATCTTATCTGATTTGATCTTCCATGTTGCTGTGATAGCCAAATTATTGGTTTGAGCACAGGAAAACAAATTATATATACATATATATGCATGTGAATTCTTTTTTTTCTTTTCCTCTCTTTTTATCATTATTTTTTTGGACTAGATTTTTGTCTCCTTATTTGGAGAACTATATATGTGAACAAGTGTGGTGGCCTCTGTTCTGGGTTTTTTGGATTCTGCGAGTGGAGTAGGATTTTTGTTTTTGTTTCACGTTGCAGACTTGGGAAGATTTTTCTTATAATTATTAATAATTTTCATATGTACAAGTCTAAAGCTTACAATATCAAAATGTACAGAGACTGGGAAATGTGAATTAAATTTGTAATTCCTTTTATTCTTTAGTTGATAAGTGCAACTGGTGCATTTTCCATTTTTTTTTGTCTTTGGTTAAATTTGTAGGCCTTTATTTAAAACAAAATTGAAGGTATTTTTACTGGTGTTTCAACTATCATCTTTCCTTTTACTTTGTGATGTTTGGAATTTAGAGGATTTCCAAGTGCATACAGACGAAATACAGGTATTGCTTTCTGTTCAATGGACAATTTTGGGTTTAATTGTAAAATTCTTTTTGTTTCACCCTTCGAAGCAGAAGGGATATGTGTAATATATAACCAAAGTAGAAGGATATCTTCTAAGCTCAAATTAAAAAAAAAAAAAAATCATTTTTGTTTCACCCTTTTAAGCAGAAGGGATATGTGTAACATATAACCAAAGTAGAAGGATGATTTCTTCTGAGCGCAAATTAAAAAAAAATACATTTTTGTTTCACCCTTTTAAGCAGAGGGGATATGTATAATATATAACCAAAGTAGAAGGACTTCTTCTAAGGGCAAATTTAAAAAAAAAGAAAAGAAAAGAAAAAAGAGATAAAAGCAGGATTTGTGTTTGAAACAACTACAACAACAAAAAAAAGTAAAGATTAAATAAGATTTGCTATTCAATTTGATCAGATCTGGTAATCATCAGAATAAACTCCTTTTTTTTGCTAGTGTTTTAGATGATGAAAAAAAAAATCACAAATAGGTGCACTATGTAGATACAAAACAAATGAATTATCCAATTCGTTTTGACAGTGTGTTTGAGATAACCGTTCTAACTTAATAGTTCTAATTGTTTGTGTATAGTTTTTACATGTTACAGTATTTTGTTTCAAACTCATTGTCTAAATTATAATCTTAAAGGCTTAGATATTTTATTTTTTATTTTTTTCAATAATGATATAATAATATGTTACTTCAATTAAAATGTTTAGATTGATATAACTGTCTAATTGTCGCGGCATGAGGACGTGACATTTGTGGCTAAGCAGGGTGGCGCCTTTTGAACAATCAGGACTCGCTCGTTTATAAAGTCTTGAAATCAAAATACTTTGTCAATTTTGCCTCTTTCTTTGGGAAGAGCTTGATATGGCTCTTGAGTTGCTTAAACAGGGCCCATTGGCGGATCAGGAATGGTTCTATGGTTAATGCTTTTAACAATCCTTGGCTCCCAAGACCCTCGACTTTGAAACTTCTCTCTCCAAAACCTGCCAATAGTAGTGTCTATGTGACGGACCTCCTCCAGCCTGCTGGTTTAGGTTAGAATAAGCCTCAGAACCGATCTTTGTTTCTCCTAGTTGATAGTGAGGTAATTTGCAGCATCCCTTTTAGCTCCCGATTCTTTCATTTGACATTATGATCAAAAGGGTTGTTTTTACAGTTAAGAGTGCTTACCATCTGGCATTTCTGCTAACTCAGATTGGTGGCGTTTTCTATGGAACCTTAAGATAGCTTGCAAGATGAAAATTTTTATTTGGAAGTCTTTTCATGGTATCATCCCTGCTGCAGCTGCCCTTCATAGACGAGGCACTAATACCTCAAAAGTCTGTCGGCTTTGTCAAGATGGAGTTGAAGATGTTACTCATGCTCGTGTTCTGTTGCAATGCCTAGAATTTGTGGATTACGTCCAAATTCTGGAATGTGCTGCACAACTTCAGAGGTAGTTCTTGAGCTGATTTATGCGAGCCAGATTCTCCAAAGATGATTTATTTTGAGCTCTTTTGCACTATACTTTGGCGAATCTGGTTTAATAGAAATCAATTTATTCATGATCAGCGCGCTTGTGAGCCTAGCTTAATCTTGTCAAAGGCTATGGACTATCTTGCTGAGTATTGATCTTTACAGTCACAAATTAATAGTCCTGCTTCTTTTAATTCCACTACACAGCTCCACTGGACTAAACCAGGTACTGAATAGCTAAAACTCAATGTTGACGATGTTGTTCACCCCGAGCTAGACTTCATCGGTTTAGGGGCGGTCATCCGGGACCACACGGGGTGATGTTCTTGGAGCAATGGCTAAGCGTTTTGAGGTGGAAACAAGCGAGCTCGTTGTGATCCGCGAAGGCCTCTCCTTTGCTGATATCTTCGAGAGTGATTGTTCTAATGCTATTAGTGCTATTCATAGTGGTCGTAATTTTTTACCTAATGGTGTTATTGTTTCATACATTATTAATCTCTGTTATCAGGTTGGTGGTGGTACTTGCAAATATATTCCCAGGTCTGGTAATAGAGTTGCCCACGGACTAGCCAAGTTTTCTTTTGTCCTTTGCTGAGGATAGACGTTGGCTTGATGATAGCCCGGGTTGTATTTCTTTTTTTTTTTTCTTTTCCCAGTTTGACTGCCTGTGAGATATAAAGCGCCTAGTAATGTTTTTAAAATATGTAAAAATAATTTTATTTTAAAAAATAAAAATTTTTAAAAAATTATATTAAGAGTGTTTTTGAAGTTTTTGTTTCAAAAAGTGTCAAAAACAAGTCCAAAAAGTCCCAAAAGAAAATCATACATTCTTTTAGATTGTATTATATTTATATTTATAGACTTTGAATTTAATTAAACGCACATTTTTCTTGATCCATAGTCCCTTTTTAGCACAAAAATACCTAAATGCTCCTAAAGAACACAAAAGAATAATGATAAAAAGAAAATATGAAAGATATTTAAATCCTTTCATAAACAAAATAAAGCGTTGACCAAACAATATAAAGATTTAACATAAATTTAAAATGTGAAAGTATAAATTTGATATAGCGTAAAATTTATAGCGAATATCCACTTTATTTTTGTTATAAACTGCTATAATTCGTAAATACATAGTTATATAAAAGAGAAAATGAAGCGGGTATGAGGATAGCCTCTCGAATCCCTGGCCTTGATGCAGCCAGCCTCTTACCAAACTGAGATAAACAGGGATAGGGGCAAGAAATGATTCGTCGCCCCTCCCCAGGTGCCATCTTTAGGTGTTAATTCTCTAGGCAATAGAGATTATTTTGTACCTGAAATGGTAGCCCATTTTTTTTAAGTAATAGGAAGAGAACCAAAATATCTGGTATGAAAATAATAATATAAAAAACTTCTTATTTCTTGGCATCCGTTAAAATGTAATGTTGATGAAGTATGTAACGCAATGAACTCTCCGCTAATGGCTGTCTACATTCAACAATGTCTATATTTGTCGGATGCATAAAATAAAAAAAAAAGGAACAATGACTATTTTTCTTAAAAAGGACAAAAAATCGTATTTTTGTTGCCAAAAGAAGAGTGAAAACATCATTTAAAAAAAAAAGTGAACATGCCTAACCTCTCTCCTTTTCTCCCTATTTTTTGTTTGTTTGTTTGTTTGTTTTGTTGTTTTTATTCTGTTTTTCTTTTTACAAACTCACCTTGTCAACCCAAAAGTCAACTGTTCCGGCGGCTGAGAGAAAAAGTAGAACACACAAAAACGTCGACCTTTATTGGCATCATCCCTCGAACGACGTCGTTCAACTTCCAACACAAATATTCCAAACGGCCTTTAGTAGTTTCATCATCCTTAAATCCACCAAAAAAAAAAAAGAGAACTTTGTCCTCCTCCGTCTCTCTGTCCATCTTCGTCGAAAACCGGGAAAAGATCTTCTCTTCTCCTCCGTCGAAGAAGACCTTTTACTTGGTTTTCCCTTCCAATGGCCGCCTCCGATCGACTCTCCGTCATCGCAATCCTCCTCTTCTTCCTCGGCCAAATCCCCAACGCTTTCCCCCAAAGCATCATCCGAATCTCGCCGAGGAACCACCGCGTCTCCGACCTAGACTCTCTCTACTGCGACAGCTGGAGATTCTCCGTCGAGACCAACAACGCCGGAACCTGGTCCACGATCCCGAAAAGGTGCGAAGAGTACGTTGAGAACTACGTCACCGGTGATCGATACCGCTCCGATTTGGAGATCGTCGCCGAAGACTCTCTCGCCTTCGTTAGGTCGCTGAGGATGAACGGCGACGGGAAGGACGCTTGGGTGTTCGACATCGACGAGACTCTGCTCTCCAACTTGCCCTATTACGAGGTTCACGGGTTTGGGTAAGCTCCGAGAACGATTTCTAGATGTGGACTTTGGTTATCGAGTGTTTGTTTCAGATTCATTATTATTAGTTATTTGGAGAAAAGAAAACGTTTTTGTCGTCTTGCGAATTTGCCTTTTTTAGTTTCTAGGATGGTCATGTGATTGAACCGCCATTGGTGAATTGAATGGGCCAATCGCTTGACGCGATTTTGAAACGTCGCTTTAGGAGGAAAAGTGTTTGTGGACCGTGATTTTTATTTGATGATTTAGAACAACACTTATTGGCCGTGTAAAAGATTACTTTTTTTTTTTTTTTTTTTTTTTTAATGTTTTGCGCTTTTTGCCGTTTTAACGTTGTAAACAAGCAAACCATAGGAATTTTGAACAATCCTCAATGGACTAAATTGTTTCCTCCTTTAGTTAATTCTTTGTGCATTATTCTTTTTGCTTCAAATCCTAGAATTATGACTTGGATTTGGGATTTTAACACTATGTTCTTTCAGTACCAGCTAGATTCTCGTATGAGTTGGAGTTATGTGCATTTTCATGCTAGAAAACTTTAGTTATCCTCTGCTCTTTCTCTGTTTCATGGACCTTGACAACTAGTTATTGAATGTTGATTTTGGACTTCCAACATATGTCAAAATATGCTAGTAGGAGTTGATTGTGCTGGGTTGAAGATGATTTTTAGTCCTTCACCAGGATATATGTGAGCTTGTTTTGCATCCAAATTATACTGCTCGCACAATTTTGTGACTCTGATTGCTAATTATCGTATTGCTAAATGTTTTGTCCAAGAGCTCAGAGTGCCATAATGAAAATTTTGGGTTTAATTGAAAGTCCCTCAAATTTTCCTCATGCATTTTCTTTGCGAAACTTGGAGCTTGCTTTGATGTTCCTTTAAAAGAGTAGAATTTTTATGCGGTATCATATAAACTCTTTCTTTAAGCTGTTTGGATCAAACAAAACCTTTTGGAGTAATAAATTTGTCAGATCAAAGTTACTAAAACATATCTTCTTCTTGAACTAGATCAGAGATCTTCGACGAGGACTCTTTCGATGAATGGGTGGATTTGGCTGAGGCGCCTGCTCTCCAAGCGAGCTTAAGCTTATACAACGAACTGCAACAGTTGGGGTTCAAGATTTTTCTTTTAACTGGGCGGAGCGAATATCAAAGGAAGGTTACAGAGAAAAACCTTCTGTATTCAGGCTACAAAAACTGGGAGAGGCTGTTCTTAAGGTACATACGACAATATAAATTATACATATCAAAACAACAGGATGTTAATTTATGTAGCTGTTCATGATCCATGGCATCGCTGATTTCTTTGAGCTCGTAATATAGGGGACCTTCAGATCAACATAAACCGGCCATTGCCTACAAATCAGAGAAGAGAACGGATATAATAAATGAAGGTTATACTATTCATGGGAGCTCTGGAGATCAATGGAGCGACTTATTGGGTTTTGCGGTAGCCACTCGATCCTTCAAAATTCCGAATCCGATGTACTATATTCCTTGAGCAGATCATAACCAACATTCTAAGCTTTTGTTGTATTATGATTGCTTGCTGTGATTCTTCTGAAAAATTTCACGCTCAAGTCGCTTTATTAGACATTTGTAATTGTTATTGGGACTAATCTTTAAGACATCAAAGTCTTGAGAGGGGGGAAAAAGGTTCCGTGACGAAGGATGTTATATTACATTCAGGTAGGCATGAATTTACTATACCAGTTGTTAAAAAAAGGGAGAAAAAAAAGGATTACTGTAGCATTGTGTGGATTGGTCTTTTTCTATCTATTACCGGAATATAACAGAAAAATGTATTCGGGAAGCCTATTTGTAAAAGATTTTGTGCTCTGTTTACAATAAATTAAGTTAAACGTGTAATCATAGAATAGTTAAGAAACAAATATTTATGGGACATCCCGTGATAGAAGCAGACAAATCTACAATAATAATTCTGTTGTCGAAAGAAAAAGAAAGATCCATATATAAACCATATTATACAACCCAGGAACGGAACTACATGTGACACTAGAGGGTCACATGACATAAGCACATAAAAACTCATTCTCATCCAAAAAAGTAACATCTTTTTTGAGTAGTCAATAATGTTAATAAGAATTTCATCTGAATACTGCCTAAAAAAAGAAACTGCTTCTGGAGATCATAATCATATCAGTTCAATACTCTTGATTTCCTCCTGTTCCATAAAGAAATAAATTGGGAAGTAGCTCTAAAACATAATTGCTAATAATTAATACGAACAACCATTCATGATTCACCCACCTATTATTTTTTTTCCCCAAAAAAAATAATAATCTTTCTCACGGTGATGGTGAGCTCGAAGAAACCTTATCTAGGCCTATTGACACGGACCCACAAACAAGCGGCTTGGCCGCCGGAATCCTCAGACAATTCAAGCTACCTCCAGGAATCATGGAGCATTCCGGTTGAGGCCTCTGCATATCCTTCCCGGGAATGCAATTCAGCGAGAAATCAAAACCCACATGCCTGTAAAACAGCTTGCTACATTCCTGGCTAAACCCAGAGAAGAAATTGTAAGCCACAGTCAAATTCACCAAGCTCCTTTGATCACAAACCAAGTCCGGTAAAACCCCGGAGAGCTTGTTGTGAGCCAAGTTCAGAACCTCAATATCTTGCAGACAAGACATTGTGTCCGGAATATGACCCATCAGAGAATTCGAGCTCAAATCCAAAACCTGAATGTCTGTAAAGATCCCAACTCCCTGAGGAATACAACCAGTCAACTGGTTATTAAGAAACAAAATCTCCTTGAGTTTAGACCCTCCTCCCATGAACCCAAAACTAATGGGAATGTCTCCGCTGAACTTGTTGTTCGCCAAGTTAATCACCGAGGCCTGTGAATTACCCAAACTCTGCGGAAGCTCCCCATCAAACTGGTTGTTGTTTAAGAAAATGGCGTCGAGGTTTCTGATGAAGAGATAATCGGGAATGGGGCCCGAAAACCTGTTGAATCTCAAGTCCAAGTAAATGAGATTTGGGATGTCGAGAACGGCATTGGGGAAAGGGCCTGAGAACTGGTTGTTGCTGAGATCGAGCTCGAGGAGGGACGAGAGGTCCTTGAAGGTCTCGGGAACTGTGCCGGAGAAGAAGTTGGTGTTGAGGTGGAGGAGAGAGATGTCGGAGAGGAGAGAGAGCTCGCTGACTAGAGTGCCTCTGAGGTATGCATGGTTGAGATCTATTCCGGCGACGACGGGGTTCGGTGCGGCGGAGGACCCACCACCACCCATTTGGGCCGCCTCGGGATCTGAGCTGCAGAATACTCCTTTGTAGGAGCAGACGTCCGGTCCCACCCATGTCTTGAGAATCCCTGATGGGTCTTCGGTTATGGCGGATTTCCATGCTTGCAGAGCAGTGTAAGCGTTTTCTAGCTTTGATGAGGACGATGAAGATGAAGGAACTCTCCCATTGTAGGGTCCCACCCAAATGCCGCCGCCTCCTCCTCCTCCTCCACCACCTCCGGTGACTCCGACGCCGACGCCGACTCCAACGCCGACGCCTACACTGAAAGCTACTACTGTGTGAGTGAGGACGATGAGGAGAAGAGGGAGAACCAGGAGCCAGGTGTCGAATATTATCTTCTTGTTCTTGTTTTTCTCCATTTGATCTTTCTTTCTTCAAAAGAATGGTTCTTTTGATAATTTTACTTGTACAGGGGTTGGGTTGAGTTGTTCCGAGTGAGGTTGCAGCATTAATGATGGATGAAAATGGTGGGGTTATTTGTCTGTTGGTTTTTGGCTGGTGAGTGAGCCAAGAGGGTGGTCACTGTTTTTTATATTATATATATATATATATATATATATATATATGTTTTCACATTGGCTCATTTGGATATATGGTTGATTTAACGTAACGTATACAAGAAACGAGTGTTAAATAACCTAATTTTTTTATTATTAAATGATATAAAATTTTTACATACTATAACAAAAATAAAAAATTATTATAATTTAAAACTCTTATCTTTATAATGTTTTAAAAAAAAAATAATTCTAAGTATATTTATCAAACACTAATAAAAAAGACTTACTAAATATTTAACAAATTTAGTTTTAATTAAAACGTTTAATTGTATAATGCAAAATTTTTATATATTATAATAATAATAAAAAAAAAACTCTCATATAAAACTATCCATCATATATGCTACAATTTTTAATTTAAAATTTTAGCTCCAACCTCTTTTTTTTTTTTAACACCGTATTAACATGACACTGGCATAACATTAACGTTAGAGAGGCTAGAAAGGTGTCTATAATCAATATCGGGTACAATTACTATCATGATTTATGTTCCGGTCAAACATCAATATACCGTTTAATAGTTCTCTTGTTATTTTATTTGATTTTATTTCGATAATTCATAACAACACCGTATTTATACAGTGCGTGTGTATAGATATATATATATATATATTTTTTTTTTATTTTTATTTTTTGCTCCCGTGGGTAGATTTTTCCTTTTACGTTATTAATAATATTAGTTGTACTGTACACTTGTTGACTTATGAGTGATGGTGAAGAACTCAAGGTCACGCTGGTCAACAAGTGAAGATCATGTCGATGAACTCGGATCATTAAACAAAAGAAATAAAAACAGATATTTTGAAAGAAAAATTCTAAAAGACACTTGTTTTATCATGTATTTTAAACTCTTAAATTTTTAAGATAACATTCTGTCATTGGGTATGTGTCATATTTTAATTTCGGTGGAAAGATATGTGTCATATTTGCATACCCTTTGATTCTTAATTAATTTTGATGTAATTTAATTATTAAATGTACATCATAAATAAAAATATATATATATCCGACTACAAGTCCTAGCAAGAAGTTGCGGGCTTGCACGTTTCACATTCTTTCTTGAATCTTATTATTACAATAAAGAAACTCGACTATATGAATTTTTTACTTTGATCAAACTCCAAAATGAATGGAGCGTTAAGTGGCAAGACAACTTTTAAACTAGTTTGACCATGTCAGGAAGAATTCTAAAAAAGCACTACCAAAAAAAAAAAAAATGCCCCTTTATCATTTGAATTATTATTGAAAAATAGTGTTTGGTAAAATTTGTTAGAATCAACCTTTTAGTTTAAAATATCGTAGCATGTGAAAGTTTTATATTGTAGTATGTAAGAGCTTTATATTATTTTCTAATCAAAAAGTTAATTTCAACCAGCTTTACCAAACATCCTAACCCATGTGGAGATTATGAACGCACCAATGACTAATAAGAAATAGATTTTATCTTACCACAAACTTTCAAAATATTTTTCAATCACCTTAATATTTAGTGGGTGTTTAAAAGAGTGATGGGAACCACTTTTACTGTAGCATGTGAGAATTTTTTATTGTAGTAAATTTTTTTATTGTTACTGTAACATGTAAAAACTTTTTACTATTTATAACTAAAATTATGGTGAGAACCACTCACGCCAAACAGCAGTATATGTTGCCTTCAAGAGCATGTATCATGAATCGGTTCAAACCATAGTAGGAAATTTCCTTTATTTTCACTTCTGTTTATCTCAAAAACAAACTGTAGGAAATTTCTTCAATGTTGCTATTTTCTTTTCTTTTTACCCTGGAAATTAATGTCGTTTATCTCTTTCAAAATGCCAACTGTCAAAATGTGCCCTAATGATAATTTCTCAGATAATACAAAACAAAAGGGGTTTAGCTTTACTGTGTTTAGCTGACATTCATTTCGAAGTGGTTAAGTTTGAAGAAGCAGCCCATATGGGACAAAAAGTTTCCAACTTATCTCACATTTATGAGAAGGAAGATTACCATACTAAGCACCAGCTGGCTTGGCCGATGAACTTCAAGAGACCTGACTTTATTTATTGCTATTTTTCATTAACCAATAGAGAACCTTTGTTTCCCCCTGTCCCTATATTCTGTATAGAGCTTATTAATTATTGACCCTGGCCCACACTTGGTCGTGTTTGCTTTCATCCATTTTTCAAGCTACAGAAACTAATGCTACAATTATAAGATCATCAACGGAAACTCGGATATTGGCATTTTCAGTTCAACGAAAGCTTTTAGCTCTTATAATATAAAACTTTTACATGTTGTATTAAAAAAAATAAATTATAATATAAAGATTTTATATATTATAAGTCTACAAATCATTGTTGTTGCGATAGCAAAATGTTATCATTGTCTGGGGACAAAGTTTCATAAACTAAGTAGAAATTAAGTACATGGTGTAGTTTCTCTCATCAAAATACAATAATTTGAGAAAGTATTGGCTTTGATCAAAATTAGTTTTGAAGCAATGAACCAATTAGTTTTTAGTAAGTTTATTATTGATCTATTCTCGTGCACATTATGTTAGAGACTTGAGTTTGATTTCACTTTCACATAGAATGTTATTTTCCTATTATGCAACCTAATAATCTAAATTATCACTGAGTTAGTGACCTTGTAGCATTGGGCTTACTCTCAAGTATTATGGTAAACGAAAGGTTTTAGGTTTGAGTTTCATGTAAATACTCAGAGACTATTTTTGAGCCGTTGGTTTAATGACGCTTAATAAGCTTGAGGTGACGCGATTCGTCTTTGGACACAAATAGTTATGCCTCAATGCGAATACCTCAATCTATAGGGTTTTTAACGACATCCAAAGATAGCTATAACTGATTATTGTTCCCCATATTTTTTTTTTCCATCGAAAAAGGCTATTCAAACACATCTAACTTGTTAACATTCTCCACTAATTTCCAAGTGCTTAACACCAAGATTTTACTCTACTACTTGAAGTTTTTAGTGACAAGCCATGTTCCTTATATCCCACGATGAAAGTACACCACACAACTCATGATTAGAAGAAGAAAGCTTCATGTGGCATTGTGAGGACAAGGCAAAGCGCATGCAATTACTTGATATCCAATTTTAATGGATGGCAGCTTGCTTCCATGGCCATCCATAGCCTCACATACCCATCAAATAAAAGAGTGCAAACTAGGGAATCTTGTAAACCACAAGATTCCTTCATCCCAATTCTGCTGCCACTCCACAAGTGGAAAGCTTCGCAAAGTAGGTGCAGTTTTTAATGCTTTGGCCACAACAAATCGGCTGCCTGTAACGTTTTTCCCTGTGATACCCACCAATGTAAAGGAACATGAAAGCTAGAAAAGTAAATTTTGATTATGACTTCACCTATATAAAAAGTGAATCCAATACCCTTTTCCGAAGTTAGGCACCAGGGAAAAAAATAAAAGTAAAATAAAAAAGGAAAAGAATAATGTCAATTAGTGCTAATTGAGTAACATACTATATCAAACTGTCAGTTTTTTTTTTCTTTTTTTTTTTTGGGTATTATGCGTTAGAACTTGTGCAGACAAAAGAAGCTACACTCTTTTGAGCTTGGCGAGATTTAACTAATGGTGGTAAAATCCCTGTCTATATATAGAGGTCAATAATGACCTTATTGTTTAAAAAAAACTTCACGTGTTTTATCGAAATATTGTATTTTATATTTTTAGAAATCTCACACCTATGTGGTACGTTTTGTCGGTTAAAAACCTCTCAATTTTAACGCCATTTTTCAATACAACTTAAAAAAAAAATCGGCGTAATATTTTTAAAAACATAAGAGTGAAACACAACATCTTAATATAGCACAAACTGGCTTCTCTTATATTTCGTTACAAATGGGAAAGCTTGTATCTAGTTGCGGCTGTTGTGTAGGTTTGAAAAAAGCAAAGAGATTAATAGTCCTCTTTATTCACAATACTATGAGTCCTAATTTTAAGCAAAGCATGATCTGTGAGTTTGGTTAGTGTGGACATCCTCATTTACTGATAGGTAGTTGTAGGTGCCATCTCTATGGTCCATCAATTACTTTGTTGTATCATGGGTTGGCCTTAATTATGCTTCCCACTTATTTAAGCCCCTATTCAAATTGCGTGCTTTTAACACACCCCAATATATTCCATAAGGAAAATATACACACACACACACACACACACACACACACACACATACATGCTTACAAATATAAAAAATACACACACACACACAGAGATATGTATGGCAGCAAATTCAGGATATTGCCTAACAACCAACTTTCCGAAGAAATTGGGCTGAAACAAAAGAAAGTTCTTTGTTTTAAAACGTGATATTTTTGAACTACATAAAAAATAGTGAATTTGAGTTATTTTGAGAAACATAGGAGTTAGGTAACATTCAACTACGTGGTTATAATACCACTCGAAAATTGCAGGATGCTAATGATTTCATAATTAAACCGTAGCATCTCAAGCATAAAATCCTATTCTAGTCTACTCTTTGCCATTTTCCCATCACACATCATTTATTCTTTGTTCTTTTGACCAACTAATTAATCTTGAAATTTGTCCCTCTTAAGTTTTTAACACGTTTTGTAACTTATTCGGGAAAGGATCGTCATGACCGCTAGAGACAACAAATATCTTTTTGGGCTCCAAAAAAAAAAAAAATACTAAAGTTGAATAAGCCGTTAGCTTCCCAAGTTATTCACCAATCCCTGAGATATGTTTGGTTCGAGCACTCCTATATAACTATAACTATGCGGATTAAAATTTCGCTACTTATAAAACAACAAGTTCTAATTTTAAAGTATAATATCTATTGTGTCGGAGCTTATTGTTTTATGAGTTGTGGGTGAGATGAAGAAGGTTTTTTTTTTTTTTTTTTTGGGCTCTTATATGCACACAATTTTCGCGTTTAACGAAGTGTTCCTCTTGACGAGCCTGTTTTCTGTGGATGAATCTAAAGACTATTGCGGAAGGGCCTAGGATATTGGCAGGTCTGAACGTGGGCCTTTTGACAACGTTTCTGACCCAGACGCTATGATGCTGGGCAAAATCAAATCAACCTAATTATTATTGACTGATCGCTTTTTTCGAGAAATTTTTATAAATGTTATATATGTTTATTTATATTATAATTATATTTATTTATAGTATAATTTAATATGTAATATTAATAATAGTGTAACATAAACTTTTTAAAATAAGGCATATATATTCACAATTTTTAAAAATGTGGCGTAACTTAGTAATTTTCTCAAATTTTTGTGCCTCAAAAAAGAACAAGAAAAACTTGGTGCAACAAAAAGAAAGAAAAAAAAAGGTGAGAAGGATGAAGTATCATGCAATTTTGTGCGTATAGAGATGGTTTTAAAGGCGGTTTAAATTGACGTTTAGTATAATAATAATTAAAACAGTTTTAAACCATAAAAACTGTTTTAAACCAATCTAAACACTCAAAATCCAAACTCCACCCTTCAAGTTTATGCTGTTTTGAACAATTTTCTATACTAAAACCAATTTTATTCTTGTTTTTCTTCATAAACCATTAGTGTTCTAAAAACCAGTTTTCATTTTATACCATTTATTCTCGTTTTAAATTTTTACATTTCAAACATCAGTTCAAAACAATTATTTAAATCACATAGTTTAGAACTCACAATTCAAACCACACAGTTTTAAACCAAACTATTTTGAACATGTACAACACTAACCTTATCTTATGCGTCATTTGTTGCATAGGTTTTAAACCATAAAGATAGTTTAAACTAGCCTTTAGTGAAATAATAACTAAAGTGGTTTTAAATCATGAATACGATTTTAGATTGGCCTAAACACCTAAAATTTAAACTTTATCTCCCTTTAAATTCGCACGATTTTTAACCAACTTCTACAGTAAAATTATACTTATTTTCATTTTTCTTCGTAAACTTAAGTTTTTCAAACAATAGCTTTTGTTTTAAACCATTACATTTTAAAATAACCATTTAAACTACACAATTTAAAACTTATAATTTAACCAAACTGTTTTGAACTTGCGCAACACTGACCTGTTTCTTATTTGTTTTTGTTTTCCTTTTTTTCTTTATTGATGATAAGACTTTTTCGGATAATTACAAGCACTTTGGAAAATTAGGCCAATGAGCATCATTTTCTTAGAGATAAAGTATCCTCAAACAATCTACCAAAAAAAGCTTATCCTTAAACAATAAACTAAAAAATCAAATTTAAGAATATCAGAACAGGCCACGTAAACCTGGTTTTGCCATTCAGCAGTTGCATGGCTCAAGTTAATCAGTCTTCTAGACCACAGCTGCCAAGGAGCATATAACTCTTGTGTTTAAGCGACCAAAGCGAGTAAAAAATTTCTTGAGTTACTTTTTATAAAAAAAAAAATTTGCATGCTTTTTTTGTTTAATGTGGCCTTTGAAAAAAAAAAAGCTTAAATAAATATAGTTTCAATCGAAGTTACTACAATGTTTTTTTCTTAAATTTTTGAACAAAAATTACATTTTTTTTTTATAAAATTTGAACAAAAATATAGTTAAAATTATAAATTTAATTTAAATTGCCTTCTCAAAACGTCACTTAAACAATTTTTTTTTTTTTGGAATTAACAATCGTGTTTCCATTTCTCTTATTTAAAAAAAAATTGCAAATAAAGAAGCATGCACTGGCATAATAAAAAATATTATCGAGATTGAAAATAACCATTTACGTTTCAAAAGAGTTTGACTAATAATATAATTACGTGTTTTAATCTATACTTTTGGTATATAGTTCTCCAAATTCTTGAAATCAACTGCTCTTTTGCTTTTGTTACACTGCTACTACATCAAAAAGGATCATAGCATGTAGGAAACCCCTTAAAAACTAACACTACGTTTTTTTAACTAGTTTAATTTAATTCGGCTCAGTTTGAATGACATTTACAATTTGAGTTGATATTTAATCAAGCATTTAATTCGAACTAAACCAACAGTTTAAACTAGGCTGAACTCTCCAACTTAGAGTTCAAACCTCCATTTCGTTTCAATAATTCAAACCAATATTGAACAGTGATTTTACTCCTATATATTTGTATTTATAATTTAACATACTATTTCATATTATTTTTAAATTAAATAACTTTTTTTTACATATTTCATATTTATTCTTTAATTAAATAATTTTTTTATGTTTTAAACTAAAGTTTTTAATACTGATCCAAATAAAAATTTAGTTTAGATATCCTATTTAAATTAACACTTTAACGACACATCTAAATGTTAGTTCAGATTACTGTTTAAACTACACAATTTGAATTTTTTTGTTCAAACTATAAAAGTCCAACTAACACAATTCAAATTAGTAAACCAAACGGGGCAAATTTTCTGCCATGTTTAGAAGAAACCGGAAAAAGGACAGTAAATAATAATAAACATACATATGATTAAACATTAAAGCTGTAAATACTCGGTCACTTCACGTCAAAAAAACAAAAAGAGTAGTTAGTTGTTACTTTTTTTTTTTTTTTTTTCCTTCTCCTTGTTTCTTTTTTCTTTTTCTTGGAATGAATAATTTAATTCAAAAGTCATTGATCAAGAGACATTGATCCATCTTTGAGGAAACAATAAAAAAGAGAAAGGTAAGAGCTGCGAAATTCAATGGATCGACCATATTCTTAAAATAAAGAAATGCTTAACGCGCTTATTAGTAATAAGACTACAAAATTTAGACCGTTCATCATCGGGGGACCCACGTGAATCAACGATCGAAATCTTGCATTTGCACCACCGTTGGATGCATTTAGCATTCCTCCTAGTAATAACTTTCTTTACCTAATTGCCCACCAACCAGTCCACTCACGTTGGTAGGGAGTTGAGCAGAGTTTTGAGGATGGGGAACAGATAACAACATTTTCCACTAAAATATTATTCTCAACCAATTGGGCTCCAAAAGAATTATGCTCAAAGTTGTGGGCATTATTTTAAAGCAAGCATCACACCAACTACCAACTAGGCTTGTCTCTCTCTTTTAAAACAAAAATTACTTGCCCACTTCGCTACGTTAGCATGCCAAGCAGCAATAATCTGCCCTGCAACACATTATTAGATGCCATGTGCATGGTAAAGTAAAAATGTGAAAGCCAAAATATTGTGTATTTGACAATACAGTTGAACCTGAAAGTTGACACAATTTTATTATAGTATGGGAGAGTTTTATATTATAGTTTACTTTAATTTTATATTATAATATATAAAAATTATTTTATATAGTAGTAATTTTAACTGTTTAGTTAAAATAGGATGGTTAAACGCTTAACTTTGTAACGTGTGTCACCAATTAGTGTTGTAAGAGAATATTTTGATTGAAGGTCGTACTAACGTGTCATATTTGTAATTTATTGACGAAGTGGGGTCCATAAGAAATGTGAAATTTCCTTTTAGTTTACCACCTTTATGGACATGTTACGGCAGGTGTTTTCTTTTATTCTGTTCAAGTTTTTTTTTTTTTTTTTTGGGTTGTTGTTTTAGCCTAATTAAATGGAATATTTCTATAGGAGGGCACATTGTTTCACATTACTATTGGTAAATTAAGTTTTTCTAGCCATTCGAGAGAGTATGATTTAATTATAAGTGAGAGAACTATTACGCCATAAGACACTTTTTGTGACGTGAATACTTCTAGACCAAACTATTAAAATTTATTAGGTATTTGATAAATAAGTTTAAACACAAAAACTTAAACTCAAATACTATATTATGTAAGAGTTTTATATCATTCATAATTAAAATTCATAAGTTTAAACTCATTCATGAAAGCCGATATTATGGTTGATAAAACATTTATTAGTATAACAACTCGCTTTTTCAAGTTATCACTTAACTTGTTTAAACTTACTTTTTTTAAAATTTATTCGTATTTACTAGTAAGAAAATACTAGGACAATGTTTTTCTTTCTTTATAAACATGCTTTAAAAGCTATTGCAACATCTGTTGCAACGTAAACTTGAAACATAGTTCAAAATTGACTTAATAAATATTCAAAATATTTCGTAAAATATATCTTATAAGTCATAAAAGCATATCTTTTAAAGTACTTTTTATAAAACATTTTTTTAAACATTTATTTTTCTTAGAATGTTTAAAACATTTTTTTTTTCAAAACAATGAAAACTTCTTTCATTGCAGTGGAAAACTTCTGTAATAGTATCCATAGCTCAACCATTACATCTGTCTCACCGCAACGTCAAGTTTATCAACCAGTCATACTGATCTCCCGTAGAACTACCTACAGCATGAAGGAACTTGTAATGAGCTTTTCGCTCAGTAAGTTCAACATAACCTCACAAAACATAAAAACATTCATCATAACTTTTCTTATAAAACATCTTTTATAAACATTTCTCGTAAAATATTTCTCATAAAACATTTTTCATAAAACGTTTCTCATAAAAACAATTCTTTAAAGGAATGCAAGTAATGTCATAATGCATGATTTCATTTATACTCAATTATGAAGTTCATTTATGAACTTCCTATCATTATTCTTATCTTACTTGAATTTGTAGGTTTTAGCTAACATCATTAATTATGAGATCATAACTTTAAATTAACATAGCACTTCCCTTGTGGAAGACTTAAGACCATCAAACAACGAAGTCATAGTTTTAACACAACTTGTATGTCTCATATCAAGGAGGCTGGTACGACAGTTAATTAATTTTTTTGTTTTACTTTATTGTAAACTTTAGTGAACATATCAAATGCTAACATACCATATGCCATAACTTAATACATAAATATTAAACTTAGCAAATGCAACATATTGTAAATCATGCTTCGTCTTTAAAAACATTATGCATAATTAATGCAAATATATTTCAAGCATATTTAAAACATTTAAAATCATTTGCTTTATGCTATAGGTGAGTTCTAAAGCTTACATGAATATTGCTGTAACGTTCTCGCTTTATCCTTTTACCTTCTATTAGTTGGCTTTGTTTCCTATTCAAACGACACCCGACTATTAGCTAACTTTTCTTATTATCAATTTGCTCGATCGATAATGGAACTTAAACATTAAACATCCATTCTTAATCCTTTTGTATGGTTTACTTTTCCATTACTTAACTCGGACGTTTCTTGATCGAATTTCACATCTTACTTGATGGTTTCACTTCTTAACATGGTATGAAAAATTTTGCTGTCTTAGGACATTTCACTAATTCGAAGGCCTTAGGTCCGTTTTAGCGGTTTTATAAAAATAACGATTTTATTCTGAACGGGTTTCTCATAAGTCATGTAACTTTATTAAACTTTTCATTTTTACTTTTCCATGCCGTTACTTACAAGTTACAAAAAAAATTCTCACTAAGGAGTGTTTTCTTAAATAGGACGTATCAACGTCCGCTTTAGCCTTTTATGAAAAATGACCATTTGCCCTTAACAAGTTTTAGAAAACTTTTGAAACCTATTTTAAACAAAATTTACATTCCCTTACTACTCATGCTCTTAACATTGTGAAAAACAAAATATCGGTTTTCTTTTCGCGACAAGTCTCTTTTATCAAAACTTTATAGTTTTGACCCGTAATACAAAAATCTTATCGATTTTGCCTTTAACGTGTTTTTCTTAGAAAATTCTCAATTTTTTTGGGCTTTAAAATTTCTGGTTATTCACTTGCTCATGGTAGTGAAGAAACCATTTTCTCAATGAAAAATCTAGTTTTACATAATTTTACGAAACTAGATTTTTCGGTTTTGACTAAAAATACATAATTTTAACATTTTTGCCCCGAGACTAAAAATAACCATCTTATGCTATAGCGTCTAGTTTTTTGCAATTATTAAAACTTACAAAAGCTCATTGGTTAAAATCCTTTTATCTTAAAATGTTTACCTTGTTTCAAATTTTCGTGATTAAAATATCATAAAACTCATAACTTAAAATTAATATAGAATTTTCGTAAATTGTCCATAATTTTTAATCACTTTGACGAGATCTACAACTTTTGTATTTTAACTTTTCTCAAAATCATTCACCTTCATATAGTTTCTAGATGGGTAGAACCAAAATTCATATTTTTTGGCTTGATCTGATCAGAATTTAAGCATAATTTCTCTACAAAAGTTGTCCAACTCGACGTTTTCAATAAATTTTGTATTGAACTTAGAGAATGATTTGGCCTCTAAGGGCATCACACATTTAAAATCTTTCCAAATTGCTCTTAAATATACTTTTTGCATCATAAATTAACTTAGCTTAATTTGCTTGAGTTTAATTTCATTTAGACCTCTTCAAACACACTTTAAGCACTTAATAGTCTAAATAATCATGCCATAATATTTTCTTTTCATGCCATGATCGAAAACAATTTTATCAAACACCTATTGTTTTTAAACTTTGTGTTATGACAAAGTTTATCATACTTTCTTGTTTTTGGTTCAAAAACTTACTTCTTCAACTTATCAATCTCATCATCATCAATATAACACACCAACTAAACATGCTATAGTGTTTATATTATATTCCATAGTCTATAATTTATAACAAATACTTGATATGCACACTTAGAAACATAATAACATAATTTTGAAGTCTTGAGTTTAGAATTTTACCCTAGTTTTTCCAAGCTTTTTAATCCTCCTCCTTGGTACTTAAAATTATAATGACCTGACTTTTCAAGCCATTATTTACTTTTTTTAAACATCATTTCTTAACTTTAATCTTACTTACTAGTAATAAAATACTGAGATTTTTTTCTCAAAAACATTCTTGAAACTGCTGCAATTTTTGTTACAACATAAACTGAAACATAGTTTAAAACTTAGATTTAAAAGCTATCTAAAACATAAACAAAACCCTAGAACACCATATAAAAATGAGTTTTTACCTTCAAAACTTGCTTAAACCTCTTTAAGATCACTTGTTCTTGCTTCCTTAATGATTTAGAGGCTGTATTTAACAAAATATTAGAGTGGAAATAAGAGGAGGGTGGCTGGTTTTTCATGGAAGTAAATGGGCTTCTTTGTGTCCTTCATAGAGCAAAAGTGTTGGAGAAAAAAGTAAATAATATTTATCCATACACTAGCCACATTAAGGCACCTCACTTAAAGACTAAAATGTCATAAAATTTGCTCCAAAACTAAGGTCTAAGCCAGGTCCAACCAAGGGGAGGATGTGACCAATTTTCCATCTTTTGAGTGGCACTTCGGTGGGTTTATTGACTTAAGTCCTACACATCACTTGAGGATTTTTTTTGATATAAAAATTGCTCCCAAGTGCTTGGCCACAACTGGTTTTACATAGGGGAAGAGGTGACAAGTTTTTCATGTTTTGGGTGTCTTCTAATGGCCCTCACTATACCTTTTTAAACTGTCAGTATAAATTTGGACAATTGTGAGACCCACTTTACTTTCTATACTTATTAATATCCTCTACACATTATAATTCATACACTGTTCAACTTTATACAGTCTAATTTCTATATTGCTTAATACAATATAATCCTTATACTACATTGTTCTAATACTGTATTATTTTTATTCTGCTTAATTTTTATATTTTCATACAATATTTTCTTAAACTACATAATTCTTATATTTATCATATAGTATTATTCTTTTACTATATTTCCATCTTAAAATTTGTTGCAACACATTTTGCATCAATTAAGCTTTCTAGCTTATTTTTATGTCATTCCTTATTTATTTAAGACCATGACATGATTTTCAATTTAAAAAAAAATCTCATTTTTATTCTTGTTAAAATTGTCACAAAAATTAGATTTAGCAATAATCCTTGTGACACTAAAGTGGCTCTTAAAATAGTTAAAATACTTAACTAGAAATTCTCGGTGTCACAAAAAGCTTCTCAAAACCTTTGACAATAATCATAACACATTCCCTGAAAATCTCATCTAAAACACGAGCAAAGCCCTTAGAACAAAATAGGTAAAATAGAGTTTTTACCTTGAAAATTCCTTGATCTTCATCAAGAACACTTATCCATGTTTCGTTAGATGTTTTGGAGCTTAAATCATCAAGATTTTGAGAGAGACCTTTACTATAGGGGACAAATTTAAGAGGAGAAACGGGAGGAATTTTTGATGAACAAACTAAGTTTATATTTCATTTACACTCCTATATATTTTAAGTGCTCATATTAGGGACTTAATTGCAAATAAAAATTTGCTCTTTCCACTTGTCCAAAACCAGTTTTATTAGGGGAAATGTCGCATTTTCTTCTCCTTTGGAGCATCACAAAATGGTTTATTTATGAATGCACCCCTAAATATTTAAAATTATCACATTAGGGAACATTTTACAATTAAAATTTTTGCTCCTATCCACATGATAAAGACCAGCGATTCATGGGGTGATGTGGAAAAATTTCCACTTCAAGGTTGTCATCAAATGGGCCTCACTTCACTTTATACAGTCTAAATTTACACTAACAATATTTTTTCTATACTGCCGGTATATTTCTTATACTTTTATAAGCTTACACAATATTCCCTACTCATCCGTATCCTCCACACAATATAATTGCTACACTACTTAACTTTTATAGTCTATTTCTTACACTGTATTTACTTTCACAGTATAATGTAATCCTTACACTATATTAGTCTCATACTGCATAATTTCTATACTACTTATTTTTTATATTGTATAATTTTGCATGTTTCTCTATAGTTTTTTTCTTATATCACATTTTAGTGTCAAAATCTATTGTAACATATTCCGCAACAATTAAAGTTCCTAGTTTCTTTTATTACTTGTTGACCAACTCTTATCTTTTGTTTAATTCATACTTTACTTGGACTATGACATAATTTAACCTTAAAGATCCCATATTTTCTCTTATGAAACTTATCATAAAAGTCCAATTTCCCTACTTTATGACCATACACGTAGAGAAAATTAGGGGACATGCCACACTTGGTTCAACGATTTGCACCTCGTCCTGCTCAATGTTTGCGTGAATGGGAAATTTTGATCTCATGTGTCAATTTGTGGTTCATTTTAACTATTTTTCTTTTGTGATAATCTGAGCTTAGACGTATTGGGGGCGGTGTCAACGGTGGGTGGCGGCAGCTCATGGTAGCGACGAGTGACGGCAATTATGGGTTTTTTATTTTAAGTTTTTGTTGTTGTTGTTGTTCTGGTGGTTGTTGTAATATATTGATATATATGTAGTGATGTGATAATTTTGTGTTTTTCCTTTTGCTTTTATCCTACTTTTTTATTTTTGTATTTTTGGCGCTTTTGTTTACGTAACATTGACATCATATAAATATATATATATATATATATATATATGCATGCATGCACATATTGTTTTCAAAACGGATTCTGAATATTAATTTAGTAGATTGCTGTTGTTGATCTGTCATATTACTCTTTGGTGATTGAAGTCGAAGATGGCATAACATTTGTCTTGAAAAGCCGATATTTTATAAATTAAAAGTAATAATCTACCAAATTATTTTTTCGGCCAAATAACTGACCATTTTTAGAGAAAAGAAAATACAGTAGTTTATCAATGATTATTTATAAGATTACTGTTCGACGACATTCGATGGCTGTAATAACCGAAGACAATCGACCAGCTTTTGAGAAAAATATATAATCTAGTAGAATATCGGTGATAATTTAGTAAATTAGTCTTTGAACCATTATGAGGAATTTTGTTAAAACATATATTGTTGACTTCAACCAATTCAGTTCTTTTACACAAGAGTATAGGGAAATGTCACAACTTTCAAGTAGGGCTCACGTAACTCGAACCCTTAATCTATGGTTACGGTGGAGGAACTTATAATCAACTAGACTGCCCTCACTCGTCTTCAACCAATCCATTTATGAGAAGAAATATTTGTGAGATAAATTCGAATGTAATTTTTTTGAGGCATTTAGGAGAATTACTTTTCTAAGGATACCATCTCTTTTGATAGCATGAGATCTTGTTATAAAGTAGACAATATCATACCAAACATAATGACATCATGCTATTTTCTTTTTTGTTTGCCTAGCTACGTAATTTTAGGTCAGATGGTTAAGAGTGAAATTGTTACATATTTGCTTTAATTTGTGATCGAAATTAAAACTAAAAAAAATTCGCAAAAACTTCAGGGTAGATTTGGACGCTACCTCATGCTTTCGCAATAAAAATGAAAAACAAAAAAATAAAACGAAAATAAGAAAAGAAAAGAAAAGAAAAGAAAAAAGGAGAAAAACGTGGCAAGCCAACAGTCCCCTAAACTTTATGTGTGTCTAATTTTTAGCAGAACCTTGTCTTTGTATCTTACGGAACAGCCTTTAACAACTTTTTGATTGAGACGACGCAAACCAAGGGTCCATCACCAAGGACAATGGACCTCACTCCACCACATCGCTACCTTACTGCCTTTGAATGGTCGGCTCCTTTCCACGTAATTAAACCAAAACTTCAAGATTTAGGTAAGAGGAAAAGAATATTTAAGGGAAATGGTGAAAAAAATGTGGAAATTTAGGGAGTGTTTGGCATAATAGTTAAAATTATTGGTTAAAACTATTTTTACTGTAACATATAAGAGCTTTATATTGTAGCAACTTTTTTTTTACTGCAGCATGTAAGAGCTTTACACTATTTATTACTGAGAAGTTGGTTTAGACTACCCTTACCAAATAGCCTTTTAATAGGCCTTTTTAACAGAACGAACCTTCAGTGATATAACTATTTTTTTGACCATTGGATGATTTTTTTTTCATTTTATAATCTGATAGCTGAATGAAAGATACCTATTGATATATTACCTTTTTAAGTATATACAGTAGGAATTCTTAAATTTAAAAAGAATATAAAACGCTAACTTTTTATGTTTAGTTGTTTAATATGATAAGGATGAAAGAATATGATTGTTTGGTATTATAAGTAAAATCAAAAGAAAATAAAAATCATACTTGAAATAATTATCTTTTTTATTCAAATATTTAAAGTTCGTTTGATACGTGGGTTCAGAATAGTATGATTTAAAATTTTAAGAATTAAACTATGAGTTTTAAATTGTGTGCTATAAATAGTAGGTTGAACTGATGTTTGGAAAGTAAGGATTTAAAACGAGAATATAACATTATATCAAGTTTAAAAATGAGTATTAGAGTTTGAAAAACTATGATTTATGAAGAAAAACAAAAATAATAGTAGTTTTTATTGTATAAAATGTTTCAAAACCATGTGAATTTAATAGGGAGCAAAGTTTAGATTGTGGGTGTTTTGGTTAATTTAAAACTGCTTCAATGGTTTGAATCTTCCTCAGTTAATATTTCATCAAACATCAGTTTAAATTGCCTTCATGATTTGGACGGGCTTAAACCCATATACAAATGGAATATTAGTAATTTTGGTTAAAATTTTGACCGAAAAGAAAGACAAATTTAGTGATTTTATTTCGTTTAAGCTGCTGTCACAATTTTCTACCTATAATCCTTCTACAAGTTAAAAAGGATAAAAAGTGCAATTACTCAATAACACTATGTTCATTTGTAGGGTGCTTGAGAGTATTGGTCATACTAAATAGTGTAAAGCACTCGCATACTAAAGTAAAAAGTAAAAAATTATTACAGTATAAAGTTTTTATATATTGCAGTGTTTTCAACTAAACTATAATTTTAACTATATTTCCTAACACTCTTTTAGCTTAAGTCTTTAAGAAGTGAAACAACACTAACACCATCGAATATCTCAACTTATCAATTTCTATATCAACATCTCTGTAACATTGTTTTTTCACTTTTTGTTCATACCAAACAGAGCATAACAGCTATTCTAAATTACAATATAAATCCTGCTTTCCTTTCATTTACTATTTTAGTTTTGGACCAAAAAAAAAAAAAGAAAAATAAAAAAAGGGACGACGATTCGCATACTTTAATCCGATTCCCTCGATTCAGCGTGTTCACACACGGACACAATTTGAAGGAACTAGAGTCTCTTTCTCCCAAAATTTAGAAACCAATCCCCAAACTTTTTCCCATTTCACTTTCCACTCTTCTTCTCCTACTCCTTTCTCTCTACCCCGATCGTTTCCTTTCTCTCTCCATTTCTTCCAATTTGGTAACTAATTGGATTCGATTCGATTCGATTCGATTCGATGCAAATCCGTTCGATCATCTGAATCAAGCCTTTTTAAATTCCCAAGTACCCTTTTTTTTGGTTTGGTGATTGTGTGGATGATTGGTGTTGAAATTCGATTGCAGCTGGGGAATTAGGGGGTTTTTGATTGAGATTTGTGGTGCGGAGTGGGGGGAGATTGATGAGGATCGAGGAACTGGACGAGGTGGAGTCTGATCGGAACGACGGCGTTTACGGGACGCAGATTGTGAGCGTCGACGCCAAGCGAGCGCTTGTCGGAGCCGGCGCTCGGATCCTCTTCTATCCGACGCTTCTCTATAATGTGCTTCGGAACAAGATCGAATCCGAGTTCAGATGGTGGGACGAAGTTGACCAGGTCTGGCTTTTTTTTTTTAATTTAATTTGTTTCTCTATTTTAGGGAAAAAAAAGTTTGAGTCTGTGTTTGTGAAGTTTATGCCTTTCGGTCGTGAAATTGTTGACTTTTTTTTAATTTTTGATTTTTGGATTGGAGAGAGTTAGCTGATTTTGACTGCGTAGTCAGTTTTATTGGCAGCTGATTAAGTGGCTGGATTATGTTTCTGTTTGGTTGCTGAGAAAGCTGATGCTGAAACTGCAGTCAAGTGTGAAAATTTGATATTATTTCGAGAAAATTGTTTAGGACTCAGAGATAATGAAGACCCCCAAAATATTGAGCAAAATTGAAAATGGCTTGACGTTAATGTTGAGGACTGATTTTCTGCTATATTACATTAGTGGGCTTCCAGTTGCAGGATTCTTTTCTCATAGGTTGTTTAGGAGATCGATAGAAGATAAATGGAAATGATTTCAGCATTCTGTTTACACCTTTTCTCTGTGTGAAGAACAGAGAGACTTAGCAAATAATGTAACACAAAATTATAGTTAAAGTTTTCTGATTCTTATTATTATTTTTTTATTATTGTGGAAAACCATGAAACTTTCAGTTTTGAGTGTACAGTCACTCAGTCACTGAACTGGGTGTCCTGGCTTAGCTGATGGTTCGCTGCTATGTTTTGGAGATGTTGTAAGGGACGGGGTCTGTTTTTAGTTGATTTCCACAAGTTTGACCGTACTTTATTATATTTAACAGTGTAGTGGATTCGATTGTGTTTTATTTACTGAATGATAATGTTGTTTTCAGTTCCTGTTGCTGGGTGCTGTTCCGTTCCCTAAAGACGTTCCAAGACTGAAGAGGCTAGGTGTTGGTGGTGTTATCACTCTCAACGAACCTTATGAAACATTGGTTCCCTCATCCTTGTATCTTGTGCGTATGCTCTCTTTATATGATTATTTTAGTTTTTGGTTACAGCTACTGGAACAAAAGTTTTTGCCCTAGTGTCTATTACTTTTCTTGCACCATTGGCTACTGGAGCATATCAATAAATTGTGCCATAGTAAAGGTCCAGGATAAGGAAATCAGGAAATGTCCTGAGAGATTAATATAAATCGATGTATGACACCTTTGGATAATTTGTCATGGACAAGTGACTTGAAGTGGAGTATGGATCTTTGAATTGATGATCTCATTGGCCTTATTTTTCAATAAGAAAGGGTTTTCGGTTTTGCTAACTGTACACAGTGTCATTGCTCAAATAACTTTTTGGGATAAATTTTCAATTTTCTTAAACCAAACAACAGTTGAAAAAAAAAAAAAGAAGAAAAAAAAAGATTTTAAGAATTAAACTTTTCCTAAATGTTTGTTGTAACCAGAAAGTGAAAGTCATTCCAGGTTTGCGTGTTTGTTTCTGTTTAATGGATTCATGTATCATCTGATGGTTTCAGGCCCATGGGATCGACCATCTAGTAATTCCTACGCGAGATTATCTTTTTGCTCCTTCACATGTAGATATTAGCCGAGCTGTGGAGTTTATTCACAGTAAGATATTCTATTTTATCTCAACTATGCTAGCATAGTGATTAGCGACTATATGTTGAACATACCTTTATTCATTTTTTACTTTTCATTTTTTGGTATCAGGGAATGCATCTTGCGGTAGAACTACTTATGTCCACTGTAAAGCTGGTCGTGGTAGAAGCACAACAATTGTTCTTTGCTATTTGGTAATATTCTATGCTTTAAATTGAAGGTTTGATGTGCTCTTTGTAATTATTTGTTGGGTAAGCTACCATGTTATCAGCATTTAATGAATGGAGTTGTTTTGCATTTTGCAGGTGGAGTACAAGAACATGTCACCATCTGCTGCACTGGATTATGTGCGGTCTAGAAGGCCCCGTGTTCTACTAGCTCCCTCTCAGTGGAAGGTATATCATGTTGTTTTCCTAAGTTTTGCGCACTTTTTTAGAACTGAGAATAAAATGGATGCTTTTTTGTTTTTTCATGTTATTTATCACTGAATGCTTTGATAGGTTTCCATGTCTAATGGTCTGCAATTTGTTGTGTGAAATGAAAGTTTCATATTACTTGTTTTATATCCTACCCAAAAGCTACAACTTCTTGTCATTTCTCAAATTCTTGTAACCAGCATCAAAACCTGGGGAACCATGTTTAAATTTTTGCTTCAATGAATGTTAGGCTGTTCAAGAATTTAGCAGAAGACGACCAGCCACAGCTGCATGCTCGCCCTCTGGAGATGCTGTTCTTATTACAAAAGCAGATCTTGAAGGGTATCACAGTGCTTCGGAGGACCTCGCTGGCAAGCAACTTGCGATGGTTCCCAAAGTGATGAAGGCCAGTCCGATGATAGCAAGATTGTCCTGTCTCTTTGCTTCCTTGAAAGTATCCGGTAGTTATGGAACAGTTGCAAGGCGGCTGCCTGTGCCAGAGCCACGCGCTTGCTGAGTGCTTTTGCAGCTAGCAAGGAATACCACGAGTTTGTTGTTTGAAAGCATTTTAAAAATAAGGCCAAGAAGCTTTATAAAGTTCCAATTCAGTCAGCAGCTTTGTGTTCATGAGAGAGAAGGTAAATGTAAGAAGTAAAAAAGAGGCGGAATTGAAGGTTGTGTATAACAGTGTTTTGATGGCTGAGGAATTAAGACTCTCATTTCAGGTTGTACATAATACTTGCATCAATTTTTCTGTGTCTTTCTCCTCTTTCTTTTTTTTTTTTTGCCCCATGGAATCATTTTGCTTTTCTTTTTTAATCTCTTTTTTATTTGCTCGACTTTAGGAGTAGAATTTGCCTTTGGGAAGAGAGGTTTTTCGTACTTTATATGTTGATGGTAAATACCACAACTTGAATGAAGAAAACTAGTTCTCAGCGCAGTTGTAATTTCCGATTCACAAAATGTTAATATTACACTGATCTCTTAAGCAGTATTTAGACGCAACCTCATTTATTTATTTATTTTGGGACAAGAATTAAAATGCAACCTGGTACCGGAATAGGTGTCACACTAAGGGGCGTTTGTTTGGTGGATCGGATTTAGAATTTTAGACTCAGGGTTGAGTCCAGATCTTTTAGAATTCTGATTGCTTACAAAGGGTATTCGGCACTCTTATTTTATGATTTTCCTCGTAATTGCTCTATGAATTGTTACTTTCATCAAATAATTTTCTGAATTTATTTAATTTTGCGAAGTGTTCTTCATTGACGATGGTTGTTAGAATTCAGTCAAAAATGGCCTCGTGTACATCACGTAAACTCTTTCGAAAGGTGAAAATTTTACCTTTTTTTTTTCTTGCCCATCAAACAAGTTTACGTGAGCGTGTATTAGGATGAGTGATACTTTTGGAATCTGTATTCACCCGTACTACTTTTACATGAAAAGCTTAAATTTTTCACAAGAATATAATTGAATATTAATTCTCTAGAAGTAATGTTAATTTAATACGCGTGCTCACGTGACATATACGATGACATATTCGAGGGTGTTGTCTTTCAAATTCTGGCGGCCTTCGTCAATGTTCTACTGAATTAAAAAAAAAACAAAATAAAATAATCTCGGAAAGCAACTTGTCAAATTTGTGAAAATTTCAAAGGGCAAAATGCACAAAAATGCATTGGATCTGCATTTGTCTTTGGCATATGAATTATGTTCTCAACAAAGTTGAAATTACAACCTTTCAAATAGGATATTCCAACCACTAGACGCAACCCACAATTGGGCAGACTATTTTTGAGCTCGTAGTCGTGGAACACTAGAACTAAGCCTTTAATTGGCTTTGTTTGGCAATGAAATTGGAATGTATTAGTTTCAATAGTTACAATATAAAGTTTTCATATCCTACGATATAAAGCAAAAATATGCTACAATGTAAAACCCTTACATGTTACAGTATTTTAGTTTCAACTTATTACTTCCAACTATATTCTCAAACACAATCAATACGTTATCTCACACATTTGATTATCGCTCTCATCTATTTATTTTGTTACAAATGTGCTATTTAATATTGACATTTAATTGTTTTTTAAAAATGTTGACATTATAATGGAATCATTTTGTGCATAAACTATTAAAAGAATATTTAGCAAAATTGATTAGAACCAACATTTTAGTTAGAAAATAATGTAAACTTATTACATGCTATATTAAAAGACAAAAAGTTGCTTTAATATAAAGCTCTTACGTATTATAGTGTTTTGAACTAAAAAATTAGTTCTAACCAATTTTGCGAAACACGTTATAAAAAGTTAGGTTTTTTTTTTTTGTTTTATTTTTGTTCTATATTCAAATCCAAAATCTGCTTTCTATTTTTTATTGCTTTTTTCGGTATGCCATCATGTGACAGACTTTTGAAGCAAAGCTTCCATTTTTTTTTTTCCTGCCACATTTTTTGGCTAGGTGGACTATTTTAGCATTTTGTTTCTCTATCGAATTCTTATCCAATCTTATCTTCGTAAGATAACAATTATAAATCAGTATACTACTACATCAGTTTCTGAAAGTTTAGTTGTTTTGAAATAATTAAGTTTATCCATTTGGCATATGGTTCAGTATTAAGTACTAATTAAGCTTGTCATGCTCGGCGAGTAATTTTGAAACATTTATTCCTAATTACAAGGGCCAATATCCATCATGATGAGATGTACAACTGCCTTGTCCACCAATCACTACAAAAGCCTTGCGTATGCTGCGTTCCAACTCAACTTTGATTAAAAAGATAGGAAAAGGCTTATGCAGTTCAGTAGTTGGATGAATGTAAAGAAATAATTTGGGTTGTACACTTTTATCTTTTATCGGTGAATTAATAAATTGTTTATTTATCTATAAGTAAATAACCTCTCTAATCTATTTTCCCAATAGTATTAATTTATAGAAGTTTTATTTTAGATATATATATATATATATTATCTTTTTCTTGGTATTGATAGAAATATCGGCAAATAGATTTACAATACTTTAGGTGAAATAGTATAAGAATAAATGAATATAATGCTTTAAGAATATTGTCTGAAATTATGTGTATATACTTCTTAGGTATTCATAAGAAAAATTATCTTTACCCCGTATATTATCGAAAAAATATAAATATATAACGATGAAGTTGTCACTTTTTACTTACTCTGTCATGAATATAAGATGTACTTTTGGGAAATAAGTTTACATTGAAAATACTCTAATATGTGAGAGAAAACATTATTAAAAACTTAATTGTAATTATAAATTGTGGTTTGAACTATGCTCCATATGTATGGTACATGTCAAAATCTGTTTTTATAAGATTAAAATTTATATTGTTTTAATTTATTTATCTTTAACAAGTTAAATTTTAGTTTCATGATATGCTATGAAATATTTCTTACTCTTTTTCATCTTTTTTTGTTGATGAGCATTATTTTTCTTGCGAAATAAAAAGATAATTCTAACTTCTTTCTTTCCCCATTCGCTTACTTAACAGTTAATGTAAATATATATATGTATATGTAGTTTTGTTTGTACTTTTTACCTACCCATTTAAGTTCTTAATCTATATATGCTTAACAACATAATGTATAAAATTTATCTCTATAAGATTGGCATTTTCAACTATTAAGCATTATGGCGCAATAGTTCTCTGAAAGAGACCCATTTGAATCTCCATCATATATTTTTTCAGAACTGATCATGTATGTAGTTAACCATACGTTTCTTTGTGCTATTCAGCTCCACCAACATCTACATAGTTAGGTGGTTGTAGAAATGGACTAACGGGAATTTCATCTGATTCTACCACAAATTTTAGTGTTTGAATCCCCTCACTTCAATATTTTTAAAGAAAAAATACACGTATACATAGTTGATAAACACTTGCATAGCTGCAATAAACACGATGAAAATCACAATATTATTATATAATATCGTATCATCTTCAATGCAAATGTCAATATCAATGTTGTATTTATCACAAAAAAATATATAAAATTAAATAACATATAATGTGCTATTCTATTTTGTACATTAACAGACAATGCTATTTCAAATACTATATTCATCTTTTGCTTACAAGTAATTATTAAGCATTAAAATTTTTGTTGCAAAATCAATGTGATAGAAACAAAGAATAAAAACACACAAAGAACTTATGTGGGAACCCAAAACGAAAAAAAAAACCACGGACAGAGGAGAACAAAATCACTAAACTTGTAAAGATTACAATGGAGGCGCTCTAACGCAATATATTATATATAGGTATAGACAAAACCCTAAAGGCCCAAAAATATAAATTAAACGGCCCAACGACAAAGGTCCGTACCACGGGGGCTCCGCCTCCACACCACCGACGAGATCAGTGGGGGGCTACTGGATAGGGCCTATCGGCCCGATCCCTCCGCTACCACCACAGATCTCATGAAAAATCTTACTTTTATTTTTCATCACAATTTGTCGCACTGTGAGCTTTTCGGGTCGAGCCAAACTGAATTTGGGTCACCATACTCTAACAATTTTTATAAGTAAATTTTTGACATTAAACTATTTGTAGGTGATAATGTTATGGTGATTAAGAGAAATAAGTCAATGTATAAACCGATAGGTATCAAATGCCAAATGATAAATTTGCCATCACGCTTAATATAATGTAAATTTGGTACTAAAAGGGCGTTACATTGGAGGGTTTTTTATTTTTACACTTAAATGCATAAATTTTAAAATTGACATAAACAGAGATTCTCTAAGTAACTAACAATACTTGTCTAGCTAATAATTGGCCACTATTAAGAAAAATCAGCAAGAGATGAGGAACAAAACCTAGTCATAAAATGCATTCTACAACGTCTAGAACATGGAAATTAGACGCTGAGGACTAACAATTTTTAGATATATGAAACCGTGTGCACTGCTAAGAGCAGCAGGCCATTATTATACAGTAAGAGTGGTAATAATAAGCTTCAAACGAAAAGCGGTTGGTGAGAGCCCTTGTCTGGAAGAATCGGAAAAAGGTAAGTTTGGCCATGTTGTGATATTCCTCCTCGCATCACCACAATTCCTTTTGCAACTTCTTTATGGGACCAAATCTGCACATCCCAAAAAAAAACTTACAAAAATCTGCTATATATATATATATATTATATATATACTACAGTCTTACACACACACATATGTATGTATATCTTCCTTCTTCCCCTTGCTAGCAATCTTTTAAAAGCATCCAAAATCTTCCCATAAAGTGAAAGAATTGAATATCACCTTTTTAGGTTGAACAAGACATGTCATTCCTTTTACTTTGGTTTTTCTGTTACATGTGGAAAGAGACACTTCTGTCTTCTCAACTCCCCATTATACCCTCATTGGATCTTCCTGATCTTTTTGTTTATAATTTAGGAAAATACCACTATCTCCAAACCATATGTATACATTATATACTAAGTCCGTGTGGATTATCAAATATCATCAATGACCAAAAAATACTCCCCCTTTTGTCTTCTGTTTGGAATTTTTTTCAATCATATTATCATGTTTATTTAAAGTGTATTCCGTTGTAACATGTACATAGAGCATTCCTTTCTTAAAGTCTTCTCTCTTAAACTCAGAATTACATTTTCTTTTACTCAGAGAATTTTTTTCTGTTTTCATTTTCCCTTGATTTCTCCAAAATTTATAAGGACATTATTGTCGTTTTGAATTATTTCTTGGGAAAATACCGATTCCTCACTTCAACAAAACGCATCTCTATGTACCAATTCTAGTATCACAGTACATTTATAGCACTCTTAATAGGTACAACTCTTAGCAAAATGCCATTCAATTAAGGTAATAACTATTTTAGAAAAGAGAATACCAAAGAAAAGCTTTCATTCTCGCACACCCAATCGCACATATGTAATACATATGTGTATATAAATATATCAAATATATAGAAAAATATTTTTTATTCATCTAGCCCACCAAAGACAAAAAAGATATTTGAAGATATCGTTCGAATTGCAATTTTGCAGTTTCAACCAATTTTTTATAATGTTTTCTATCATACACTATAACATTTTTGTCCTACCTCGTGGTTCTATTTTTTTCTGGTAGGGCAGCTGCCCGATAGGGTGCATAAGAGTACTCATACATATATACACACACACACCTAAATTATAGGTGATTTTGGTTATTTCAAAACCCAAAGTTGATTCTTGTCCTCGCATTCTCTGTTCCCTCTTTATTCCCTTCCGAGCCAACGATGAACCTGCCTATAGTCTCCATGTTGACGTTTAACTTTTTTTCATGCACGTCCCATGAAGGGAAAGATAACATGCACGTTACTCTCTCTCTCTCTCTCTAAAAGAGAGATAAGCACATCTTTATTACTCTATAATACTGCAGAAAAAGCTCGAATCTCGAATAGAATAAAGCAATAAAGAAGGCTCTCAACTCTCATGTAACAAAATTAAAAACAGTCTGACTGAAAAAGAAAATGATTTCTCATGTTTACTACTATAAAGATTCCATAGTTTCGAATGAGAAAAATTCCAACTGATATATACATATATATATATATATATATATCTGTCTATATGAAGTATATAGTGAAGCTAACGATCCGACTTCCACTTCCTTTTGGTGGTTTTTGCTGAGTTTCCTTTTCGACTGAATTTTTTAATGATTGTATATGAAAGCCACTTCCAAAAATCAAATCAAATCATGATTTGAAGTTTAAGCTTTAAAAATTAAAACAAAAGGAGACCTACTAACTTCTATTTGGCAGTACTTCATTTATGACTTTTCATGAAGTGGCACAGTTTATTTGTATGGCTAATAGTGTGCTAAAACTAAAAGGCATGAAATATTTGGCCAAGAGACTTTTTGGGCCACTAAATCAACTAGAAGACAGCTTCTAGGTTGGAACTTATAAAGTTTTTCTCTTAACACAATCTAAAGCTAATTTCCTTTTCATATAGTTAGAGAACATAAAGATCATGAAACACAATCTATATTACTAGAGCTCCTATGAGTTGAGCCAGAAAGTTCTTCTCATTTGTCTAGAAGTAAAGATATGTAGATTTCTTCAAAAGCAATATACATATTTATATATATGTAAATTATAAATATAGGAGTTTTTTTAGTTATATAAATATTGGAGTTTTTACAAATATACATCTAATACATGCGCATATGTATACACGTCATTTGGAGATATATAAACTTGTTTGTTGCACTCATATTTGGTACGTATATACCTAGCTTACATTCATGTTGGTACATAATTTGGGTACTTGAGGAGGCAATTTTCATATTTTTTATAATTGTGAAATAAATTAATGCAATAAAGTAAAGGAATCAGCTAATCTATAGTTTAGAACTTGATCATAAAACATTCTAAAAATGAAAAACTTAAAGTATGAAGAGAGAAAGAAAGAAATCAACTTGTATCTGCTCTAATGTACAACTATATAACAAATGTAGCCACTTAAGGCTAACTCAAGTGGTTGGCCGCGTGAGTATATATGTATGTCGATCTACCTGAGTTCAGATCTTGGTGGTTTCATTTATATTCTTAATAAAGTGGGAGATATGGGCCCCATACCATATAAAAAAATAGTTAATAAGAAGTGTATGTACGCCAATAGGTGCATTATCACCTTATAAACTTAGGCTATCACGATCAAGAGACTATGCAATGCAGGAGTAAGAGTACTTATTTCAATAATAAGAAGAATAGATGTCTTTTATTATTTAAAGTGTTCGACAATATGTAAGATAGAAAAAAGCAAAAGAACCTATATTGGATTAAAAAAATTTAAATAAACGTTTTCATTTCTATAAAAGAGAAATAATCATATATATGAACCCCCTATTCATATACTATAGTCAATTCAACAACAGCACGAGTAAGAAAGTATACATGTTGCAATTTGCTCAAACTCTTTGGAACTTACTTCTGTAAAAGAACAACAAAAGAGACATTAAACAAATCACCTGAAAATAATAAAATAATAAGAATATTGTTATTATTATTATTATTATATAAATATATAAGGCCATAAAAGATATGATACTGTAATCATAATGGTGATGATTTTCATGCAAAGGGGATATGGGATATGTTTTGCTTTGGGTCTTCGGCTCTCCTTCTATTTTTGTCAGAAGTGAGAGCAGCCTTTTCCTTAATTTGCTTTCTTTTTTCTTTTCTTTTTCTCTCTTTTCCCCCTTTTGTTTCTTTCTCTCTTTCCTTTCCAACATGGACTACTGTTGCACAGTTAGTTTCAGTTAAGAGGCATATATACATGTGTGTGTGTGTGTGTGTGTGTGTGTGTGTGTATGAGCTTGCCCAAGGCATGGCCCCATAGAGGAAAAAGAAAGAAAAAAGAGCAAACTGTGGATGGGCAATTTTCTTGGCCTCATGACGTTGAAAAGAACTTGAGGAAGAGAGAAAGGCTTCAAGTACTAATGATGACGAAAATGATGTTGTCTGTGAGGATTTTTTTTTTATTATCTTAATGATGTTTTGGTTTTTTTCACTCCTATCCATGATGATCTGGGTTGTCAGGGTCAGGCCAGAAGGAGGAGTATTTCATCCAGTCTGCTTCTTGAGGGACGTTTGTGACAGATGATGCCTGCCAAAGAATATTACCAAAAACCAACATCAAAAGATAAGGATTAGGGTTCCTTCTATTACATACATTGAAGTTTATATAAGCTTACAACAAAAGACAACAAAGAAAGAAGCTACAGCCACAAATTTCAACTATTAGAATTTATATTTGTATTAATAATATTATTTGTCATCTATATATTATCTCAATTGACTTTTGACTAATCACAAACTTAGATTTAACCTATATGTGAATTATTAGACATGATCACAAAAATTAATATTAATTATTTTTTCTCATTGCCCCAAAGTTTCATTTTTTTGTAATTTGTCTTCACTGTAATGGTACAAGAGAAACAAGTTAAAACCCACCATCCCCAATTAATTTTTGGCTTTTAGTCTCACATTTTGTATGACAACTAAAGGGGAAAAAAACATAGCTCCTGAGTTGTTAAGATTTTCATCACTTTTTTCTTAAAGTAGAGAGAGAGAGAAAGAGAGAACCTAGATATTCATCACCACCAGGTCTTCAATTGTGGGCTTCTGGTTTCACATGGTCTTGTATATCATATACAAATTTTTATTGTATCTGATATCAACATCTATATCTTTCGGTTTACCCTCTAAAGAAAATTTAAATGGTAATAAAGTGTACTTGCAAAAACGAAGATGTTTTGTGTTCTCAATATTCCTTTTAAAAAAATTCTTCGACAATGTTGTCTTTAATTCTGGCAAGGTGACAAAGAAATATTCCAGTCTAGATATGCTAGGTGTAGATTTATCCTCTTTTTTTGGTCAGGAGAAGGATTGTTCTTCATATCTCCCACTTAAAAACCACCAAAACATATTAAAATGTAAAGAGAAAAAGAGAAAAAGGAAAAAAGGCTTGGGGGGCTTCTATCTTTAATTTAAACTTGTAATACTAACAAAGAATATTGGTTAGTTTTTTCTTTTTTGAACCCCTTTTAAATATCACTTCCTTTCCCTTTTCCTTACCTAGTTTATAACGTACATGAAGCAATAAAATACATTGAGAGAGAGAGAGAGAGAGAGAGAGAGAGAGAGAGAACAAGTAAATGTTTATAGATTTCAGGGTCAAAAAGTTGAAAGTACTCACTTCTTTGATGTTAGCAGTACTTGAAGTGCATCCCATTATGAGTTCTTCCAAACCAGACGCCGACCTTTCCCCTAGCTTATGATGTTGTTGCTGCTGCTGCTGTTGTTGGTGCGCTTGTTGCTGTAATTTATATATATATATATATATATACATATATATATATATATTCAAAGTCACATAAACTAAAATAAGTGAAAAATCCAATGCTAATGATAATGTCTTCAACATAAGTAATTAATAAAAAGACATGAGAGACAAACTTCATGTTTGCAAGTTAGAATGCAAACATTCAAAAAGTAATTGACAATCATTATTTTAGGAGCTTCTCCAAATATGTGATATAATTGATATAATAATGATATTATATTTATATACCTGGAAATTCTCGTTTTGGAGCATGATTCTGGAGACGTGGTAGGCATCCTGATCAAGAATGATGGAGGTGTGATGGAGAGGAGGAGGAGGGATAATGTTCGAAATCGGGGGCGATGGACGGCTGATGTGAAACGCGGGAGTTGCGATCTGATGATGTATTTGTTGTTGTTGATGATGATGTTGCTGTTGTTGATGGTGAGGATGGTGATGATGATGATGGTCTTGGGCCATATGGTGTGCCCTCTGCAGTTGATCCTCGCATGTGACTGCTCCTCCTCCTGGGGCTTCCCTTACTGTTGAAGTGTCTCCTATTCCCACCTGCAATGTATACGGACAATGATCAATCAATAGTAATTTGGACATCACGTCCTCAACTAATGAATTTATTGCCATAATAATAACTATATATTATTATTATTATTATTATTATTATTATTATTATTAACTATGTATTATAATAAGCATAGCTAGCCAGTCCATTTTCAACTATTCCTTATCTCTCTCTAACATACATATTTTTTGGTCATAAAATATCTATATGTTACCATATTGATATCAAGTTATTAGCATGCAACTTTTTAGTGGGTGAACTGGGTTTTGAGTAAGATGACACTAGTAATATCAAGTAAGGTCCATGGAGTTTGTCATGCTTTATATTCAAGCAATGACCCAAAAAAAAAAACTTTGTTTATACTTCCCTAATATGACTATGATCATAAGAAAATATTGGAATATATAGAAGTTTGGATTGCATGATTAATTAATTAATAATATTGATGTTAATATTACCTCATCAAAGCTTTTCCTAAATGGAACAAAGCTGAAGTGATCAGAAGATTTCAACTGAGGAATACTCTCTAAACCACTGTAAGTAGCAGTAGTACTAGACATCTGAGCAGCAGCAATTCCAACAGACAATTGATCATCTGATGATCTCTGAGTTGGATTGATGTTTATCTCCTTAGAAGAACAACTCCCACTCCCACTATCTCTCCGGCTACTCAACTCGCTAATACTTCCGAATTCTCCGCCACCGGTGGCGGCCGGCGTCATCGTGGTGTTGACACTCCGGTCGGACCAATTGCATTGCCTAGGCTGAGTCTGGTAGAAAATCTTGGAAACCACAAGCTCTCCTTCTTTCTCCTCCTCATGTTGTCCCAAGTGGTATTGGTGCATGACCCAGTTGGTCTTTTCGGGTTTTCGGTTCTTCCCAAAGTTGGTGTAGAGGACGAGGATTTTCTTGCAACCTTTTTGCTTTCCGTTCACCATGACTGGCCTAGTCTTGCCCGTTTTGTGCCACCTAGTTTCCCCTCCTTGCAAGTCACATTCGGTTTGGATTTTTCTTCTCTTTCTTGTCCCGGTTGTGTAAGCTTTTGATGGTCTGTGGAAGAAATGCCTGCTCAAACCGTCTCTTGTCACTCCTGCCCAAGAAAACAAAACAAAAAAAAATAATAATAATAAAAAACGTTAGGTCAACTTAGGTGCAACAAACTTAAGAAACAACGTGGTGGAAATTTTCCATAAACGACGTTAATACCTTATTTAGTAAATTTGGTTCTAACTAACTTTTTAATTAAAAAAGTATAAAGCTAGTAAAAGGAAAAAAGTTTCTACAATATAAAGCTCTTATATTACAGTGTTTATAATTCTAACCAATGGTTTTAATTATCATGCTAAACATCATATAATTTTTAATAGCATGCATGGCATTACATATATAGTCCATAAAGCTTTTAATACAAATGTGTTAATTGGGGACTCAATTATAATCACATTAAAAAGAAAACAACAATATATGGAAATTTTTTCTTTTCTTTTGAATTATTTTAAATAACTCGTGAATCCAATTAATCATGAACGTAGGAGTAAAACACGAAGAATTATGTTGAGAAGATCTAGAGACGGAATGCAATATATTATAATGAAATTAATATATATATATATATATATATATATGTCTGACCTGGAAGTTTCTCAGGATGGGTATAACAAATACCATCTTCTCCTTCAATAGTAGGGATAAACTCATCTATCAATGGGTGAGACTTCATGTCCTTGTCTTCTACCTTTGCTTCCAGATGTTCGATCAGTTCTTGGTCCGTCGGGTCGAATTTCACTCCTGCTGGTAGACCTAACCAATTCTGCAATTAACTCTATTCAAAACCATTTTTTTTTTTGTTTTTCAAAAATAAAAAGCAAAAGAGAAGCAAAGAAAGCAAAAGGGAGAAAAAACAAAAAAGAAGGAAAAAGAAGAAGAGACCATTTACTTAAATTTCAGGTTTGGTTTAAATGAAAAATGAGTAAATACTACGGAACAACAATATTAGTGTTGTTGTCTCAACTTCATACAGATAATTATAATATCAAAGTTAAAAAATATAATAAAAAAATCTATCTATAATATCTTAATTTTGTATTATTTCATTACCGGCTTTCCTTCAAGCTTGTGCCCACAACCGGGGCAGTGCTTGGATCCACACATCTGATGCTCTTCGAGCTTCGCATCGATGAGATCGGAGCTGCTGATTGAGCCAAGATTACTCTTGTTCATTGCTAATAATTTTATGATGATCACCTTGAAGAAGAAGAACAAGAAGGAGCTGGAGGAGAGATATATATCTATATGTCTCTATATATGTACATATAGATATATAGATATAACACTATCTTCTTTCTTTAAAATTATAACTGATCATGAGCTTTTTCTTATCAGCTGCTGTGCCGTCTAGAAAATTATCATCTTCTTCTTCAGAAAAGTAAAGCTCGCTTTTCATAATATTCCCCGCAGCCAGTTTGCTAGCAGCTACCTCTTTTCTCTACACAATATATATGAAAAAAAAAAAACTCAGAAACAATATATATGTATACACTGTTTGACAAGGTTATATAAAAAGGGGTTAAAGAAAGAAAAGAGAGAGAACTAGGACATCGTAAAATAATTATATATATATTTTTATATACATATTCATATGATTATCGTTTGTGGTACTGGTCTTGCAAATATATGATAAAAAAAGGGTTCGAAGAAAAAGACAGAATATGGCAATAGAAACATACAAGAGTAACAAATGAATACAAGTACTAGCTAGTTTTGTAGCGTGTGATTGCTATCCCCAGCCAAATCATATCAAAAACCAAGAAGTTTGGCAAAAAACCCAGATGAGAAGAATATAGAGGAGAAGAATATACGGGAGAGGAGGAGGAGGAAGAAGAAGAAGAAGAAGAAGAAGAAGAAGAGAAGAGAAAAAGAAGAAACTGTCACAGTGGGATTGAGCTATAAACCTGCTTTAACCATGGAAAACACCAGAATCCCCTCTCTCTCTCTCTTTCTCTCTCTCTCTAGTCTCTACTTTAACTGAAGCCAGTGAAGAAAAAAAGGAAAAAAGTGTTGTCCTCAAAACCCTATACTCTACAAATATTATAATTATGCTACCTTTAAGCCTTTAATACTAATTTAAGAAGCGCATATTTTTGTAGGCGGTTTATGAGAGAGAGAGAAGAGAGAGAAAGAAGAGGATAGAAACAAAAACAAGTTGGGGGGGTTTTTCTAAAGCTAGGTATAGCTCATAAGGTAAGGGCCTCTCCCACACCTTTGTTTGAGCCTTGACTGCTACAAAAGCAAAAGGCAAGAAACGGCCTTCACAGCTGTTACTAATAAGGCGCACATCAACAGTACTCAAAAGCAGAACAGACCCATCTTTGTCTATTACTCATATATATTTTTTTAATTAAAAAATCATATTTTATATTTTTTTTATTATATAAACAAATCTGTAAGTAGCCATTGGTTAAATATTTTTATTTTTATTTTTATTTTTTTTAACTGGGGACTTAATTCATGGGCAATTTTTTTAAACGTAAGTAGGAGAAAAAACTGTTCTTTTGTGTGTACATAGGCAAGAGTAAACTTTTATGTAATCAAGAGAGCAACTCAGTAATTAATATTTCAGTAAGATAGGTTTTCCATATAGAGATATTTCAATTAGTTTTTATAAGAATATAAGAACCATATTAAAGTTATTTTCTACAGAGGGAGAAGAAGAGAGAGAGGTTGTGTAAAAATCATAGTGATAAAAAAAAAAAAAAAAAGATGCTAAGAGCTCACATGGGCTTTGAGCTGGAGTGCTGATCATGATGCTTTTGCCATGAATGTTGCTGAGGGGGAGAGAGAGATCAGAGAGAGAGAGGTATTAGAAGGTTGCTTGATATGCAAGGCAAAATGAGCAGTACACTTGATGGACCACCACCACCCCTTCTAATTAAAACATCTACAAATTTATTTATATGAAAAAAAAAGAGAAAAAAATCTACGAAACTTCAAGTAGAAGCACTAAATAAATAATCTCTTGCAAAAGGGGAAACTAGTAATAACTAAAAAATGGAAGGAAGGGGGAAAATGACTTTCATTTTACATGTACTATATTTTTATCCCCCCTTCTCAATCTTTTTTGCGCTTAAGTTATTTTCTATAGAGAGGAACTCTAATGTACTTCCCGCTCATACAAAATAATGTTGCATATGTAATGAAATTTGAAGTACCAAGAGTGTGTAGTGGACCCACCCATTAAGTGGGCCCCAACTCTAATCTTCTGCTCTCTAAAGTGCCTTGATCTGATGATGGGCTAACCTTCACGTTTATAACATTCACATCCAGGCAGTCAAAAATAAAAATGATGGATGGTCCAAAATAAAAAAATGATGTTTGAAGAACATATATCTAGATGACCGTGATTACTGCTCATTTGTCTGATATGCTTCATGCCCAAAAAATAAAATAAAAATAAAATTGGACTGTGTAAAAGTACCATTGGTTGAATGGCACTGACACTGAGGAATGTATCCCTAGGATATATAGATACAAAGCTACGCAAAACACACCATTCAACTTGTAAACAACCTTTGATTACTCCTCTCTTTTTGTCCCTGAAGAGAGACTGAGAGAATCAGATCATTGCCCAGATTGGATTATCCAATGAGTTTACTCTTGACTTAATGAATAGGGAACCCACATATCTTAAACCACTGTTTTTATGTTCTGCACTCTTGGCATGTTATATACACACACACACACACACACATGTACAATTTACATCTTTTTTATGTATTTTTTATTTTTTATTTTTGCATGTGTCATGGAATATATATCAGCAATTAAAAAGAAATGAGGAGAGAAAATTTATTTTTATACGAAAATATTCCCAAAAACTTCCAAATGCAACTGGAGGGAACATCTTTATGATGGGAAATACTTCCTTTTTTTTGTCAAGAGTTTCATGTTGGTATATGTACGAGAATATTACTTCAAAAAGAATAACACTTGGTGCATTATGTTAAAATTTTTGTTGAGATTCAGACAAATAATGTAGATTTTGTAGAATGAAGAATAACCTGCATGTTGCCTCAACCCAAACCCACAAAATTCTACAAGTATTTTTTTTCCAAGCATAATAAATTAATACTTCAAGAGTTGATTTTAACTTAGGAATATATATATATATATATATGTATGTATTTATATATGTGTGTGTTATGTATATATCGAGAAATTGAGGAAAGTTAGCTGGAACACAATAGTACGTAGGATATTTATTTATATAGAAGGTTCCACAACAAAGTAAAGCGATAGCTACTAGCTAGTATAACAATATTTTGCTACACATTCCTATTTATATTCTTGGCTGACAAAATGGCTTCATACACACACACACACACACACACACACACACATATATATTTATAATATTTGTATTTGAGCACATGTCTTTCGGATGTACATATGTATTCCTCCAAATTCTTGAATCCCGCATATGTCGTTTTCTTTTGGTAATAGACAAGTATCTTAGCTAAGTGTCTTGCTGTAATTCAATTTATTGTGTTAATTAAGGCTGACAAAAGAGAAAAAAAAAAGTTTGTTGAGATATGAATCTAAATTTGAATGTGTTTCTATACATTTTGCTTTTTAATTAGAAAGCAGACTGTTTTTTTAGGATAAAGTGTTAAAGACGAAAAAGAACTGGAAGAATTTTTTATTTATGAAAGAAAAAAAAAGTGGAAGTTATATTTGTTCAAAAAAACATTCATCAATGAGTTTGTCATAATGGTGTTTGTGCATGTTTTTACGAATTTCTTCATTGTCGATAGGATTATAACTGCAAATTATGAGTGGTCGGCAATCCATGTTTGGCATAAAAATAGTAGTAAATCTCAAGGACGTATAATGATAACTGAAAGTGGTGAGTAAGAGAAGACTGAAGGAGAGTAGAAAAATAGGAGAATTGAAGAAGTTTTTTTTTTTATTTTGTCTTCTTTCGCCCGGCTAGGCAAAGTAGAAGATGCGAAAGAAACAAAGAAAAACGACACCCAACCCCCACAGAGAGATATGAAGTGACATGGTCCCAAAACTGCTTCGGGTAACATATCTAGATCCAATGTTATATGATAATAATACATTATTTATATATATATATATGTAGGGAGAGAGAGAGAGAGAGAGAGAAAGAGAGAGTACGGACGGTCAAGTTTGTCGTGTGAGTTGGGAATGACCCAAAATTGCAAGGTGGAAGAACTTGCAAGAACTGACGTTAGGTTTATCTAATATATCTGCCAATTGCTATCGCTTCTTTTTTACTTCACCATTTTGTGTCTTTGACTTTGAAAACCTTCTCATCTCGAGTCCTAACAATTAAAGAAGAGAGACATCTAAATCTATTTTAAGGTACCCAACCAATGCTCCCAGGAACCAATTTTGCTCACGAAATTTAAAAGCCTTGCCAAACTCACCACTAAACTACCCACAAGGAATATATTCTTGTACCTTTTCTTTTCCAATTGAAAATGGGCCAAAATTCAAGTTTAAAAAAAAGGAAAAAAAAAAAAAAAAAGAAGGAGAAGAGTATCTTCTCTTGCATAGCCGTTAAAAAAGGGTATGGACAAGCCAAAAAGAGTTTCTGAAGCATATTTTTTTCTTTCTGAGCTTTGCGCAGGCATACAGTACTACGGTTTTGTCTTAATATTCTTTTCTATTTAGGTATCAGTAGTTCTGCTTGATACGAAGTCAACATTCTATCTTTTGTATTGGAAGATTTTTTCTAATAATTAAACAAGTTATTAATAATATCATAAATAATGTTTGGACGCAGTATGTCCCCATAATCATTTTGTTTATCTGGCAACAAAGCTTAAGTGAAATAAATAATAAATGGCTGTGTAATAAATTCTTTTGAGCATATGCTCTCTTGCATGCAGTCTAATCAATTTTCATTTGTTCCACAATTTTATTCTTCATGATGAAAACAAGAAAATCCCCCAAAGAAGGATAGCCTTATCCCCTCTCTCTCTCTCTCTCTCGTGCTGCAATTATTCCTACCAAAGGTATTAAAAAAATTGCATGGAAAAGATATCATATCCGATGGCAATCACTAGCGCTAGTAAGTTCCAATTTCCCCAAAATGAGCGTATTTCAACCAATCGACGATGTTTGCGACTTAGAAAAGAAAAGCCAGCTCTAGCCACACTTACTTTTCCAAGTCACCCGGATTCAATTCTCAGAGTCTGCATTGCGAGTAATCTTTAATCATGATTTTGATATTCGAAAAGAAACCCAGTAAATAGGAACCCACCTTCTCTTTAACAAGCTACTCCCAGGCGTCGATTGGTATTATTTTCATTGGTAAAAATATTTTTGTTTTAAAAAGTATAAATTTTTTAAGAATTATGCTGAAAGTTCTTTTAAAATTTTTGCTTAAAAAAACGCAAAAATATTTCCAAAAATTCTGAAAACAAAAACAAAATAATCCTTATCCTTGACCATCAACTTTGTATGCCTTGAGTTCGTCCATCATTTTCGGTGTCAACGAAAGGTAAAGGGCCAGTATAAATTGAGTCTGGATCTTCAAACTTGTTGCCGAGACGGTTGGTCTTCCTAAACCTATATAAATTGCAGCAAACAGAAGACAGTATGCAGATCATTGTTGATGCCATTCCTAGAAGTTATGAGATTATGCTGTTGAAAAATCCTCCCAACACTGCTTGAAATTAAGACAAGGAGGAAATGGTATAACAGATTAAACTTTTCCGAAAACTCAATTCAGTTAACTTTTAAACCTGAACAAAAAATGAGTTTCTTTTCCATTTTTTCGCCAACAGCAAAGGAAATAGACAACAACAAAACCATTGTCTGACAAACTCCACCACTAAGAAATACAATAGTGCTGCCTGCCAGAACCAACAATTTATTGATTAATGAACAATAAGAGTTGCTCCTTATTTCAAAACAGAGATTTGCTCTAAGAGGAACTTGACGAGATTGAACTCTCAAACGCTATTGTCACAGGTGGTCAGCGCCTGCCCAGTTCTGTGTACAAAAGAATTTCACTTTGAATTGAACTTGCTGCTAACTGAATCGTAGCTTGGGAAATAAACGACTGCAAAACAAAATTGAGGAGAGGAGCAGATGAATGATAATACAACCACACCAAATTAACGAATTTAATCAACAGAAACTTCTCACTAAACTAAATAAGTACCGTCTCCATATGATGCCAACGTGAGAGGAGAAGATAGAAGCTTTTGGGCGATTGAAGCAATATCTTTTACTGTAACCTCATCCACGGCCTTTAAGAAGTGATCCACTTGCCTCCTAGTGCGATAAGAAATATATATATATATATATATATATATATTAGTGATAAATCTCAGCTAGCAGAAGGCAAATTAAGAAATCAAAATAGGTCTCACAAGCCCTACACAGCAAAGTACCTAGACATGAATATACCAGAAATATCTTTAAAAAAAAGCATTATCCACCATCCTTCCCAAAAACATAGTGCTAAAATTAACGAGGCAGTACAGAAATCAACTCCCCCTCCTTCAATAAGTAGTAATCAAAGTATTGTTATCATTAATTATTATTTTGGTTCAGTTCAATATACTAAACATGACACAACTTGCGGTCTTCTCTAATAATTCCACGGAAACAACTTTCTATCTATTTCAGGCTCTAAATAGCAATCTCTAGGGTAAAGACATGATTTCTTCCAAATTATGAAAATGAATTCTTGCTTGGCTTAATAATAGCTCAAACAATATGTGGCATACTGGTGTCATCAACTAAATGGCACATTTGCTCATAAAGTTTTTAAGGAAACAAACTCCTCAGTGTCCCCATCAGCGGCCAAAAAGAATACAAGATTTGCTCACATATGATAGCTAAATTAGCAACTACAAGATACACAATAAATTACTTAAGATATGCAGGATACCACCAAATAGTCATAAAAAATTCTTACTATAGTGTAAGAATGTAGTCACAAAATCTCAACACCTACAAATAAACATCATGGAGCTCATACCTCTTCCCATAAGTCAAAACTTGTCTCCCTATATCTTCTGAAGCAATCATCTAAACAAAACAGACTGAACGCTTAGCAATTTTGAATTCTACAATTCCAAGAAGCACACCTAATATAACAAAGGAATTACTATGAATAAGACGTAAAAAAAAAAAAGTTTGCATACTCTAGATTCCAAATTCATCAGAATGGCAGACTTTGTTGACTTTTTAGCACGATCTAACTGCACTTGGTCTACTGCATAAAATAGAGATAAACAAGTCAGCAATGGGGTGAAAGTAATATTGGATAATCAAGCAACAATTATATGTAGGTAGATGGCAGTAAACCTTCTCCAGGTTTTGCAATTGCAATAAGCTCATTAGCGACTACATCAACCGCTTTTGCCGCAAAGTCAGAACTCTGAATACAGTCAAATTTCCAAATATCAATAAAGCAAAATAAAATAGGAAATGGATTTTGTTCTTCAATCTAATTTTAGGAAAAGTTTCTTGCCAGACAAAAATTTCACCAATGATATTATAAAGGAAGTATTAAAATGACAATTTCCTTGAGCAACACAAAAGTCAAGGTTCAAAGAGAGGCTTACAATAGTAGCTTGGATCCCAAAAATGCCAGTGTTGTTGTATATGTTGTTGAATGCTGAAATAGACTGGAAATGCGGATGGTTATTCAAGACACGTACATCTGGTGATCATGTCAGCACATACATTCAGATACAAAGATTAATTGTTTCTTTTTAACATTACTATTTTAATCATTTATTTCAATTTTGGTTAGGAGGTTGGGAGGTAGTCAAGGAAAGAGAAGAGAATGGAAACTAATAAGATGTTTGGGAGAAGAGTTCAAACCAATAAGTTTGAACTAATATACTGGAGCGTGCGAAAGCTTTACACTGTTGTCCACTTTTGCTTTACATTATAGCATGTGAGAGCTTTACACTATTATATTGATTTAAACTATTCTCCTTAACACAATAAAAAAAAAAGAGAGTAGATATTCATGACAACTAAAACTGCATCCAACTGCCTTTTTTTCCTTGCTTAGCTTAAAAACAAGGCATGTGTCCATTAGAAGAGTTATTGTTGACGGCGAAACATGGTTTTGTTTATATATTATATTCTGCATTGCAGCTATGTGTCCATTGGAAGAGTTATTCTTGACGGCGAAACATGGTTTTGTTTATATATTATATTCTACATTGCAGCTTGGCCTTGTGTATGCAACTTACAGAGCCGAGAGTGCATCCCTTTTCCAGGTCCACCAGTTGAGAAAGATCCACCTCCTCCCAAAAGCATCTATGATACAGTTTGAGAAGTTATTGCTTCTAAATATTTTAAAAAATAAAACAAAAAACTAAGAATGCAAATAAATATATGTATGTGTATACATGATGCACGTGCGCGTGCGCACACATATGTGTGCATATATCATCTATATGAAGCACATGAAGTTGTAAAAAAAGGGTCACTATCAGAACCTGAAGAACAGTCAATGTCATAGCATCCTTTTCCTTATGCCAGCCACCAGGAAGCTCAAATGCAAGAGCAAAATGGGTGCTCTGATCAAACAAGGGATAATTCAGTATTATTAATTTTGGGGCAGACAAGAATCAGAGGATAGAGATAACTAAATGGACAAACATATATCATACACACCCCTGAATCTGCTTGACAACGATAATCACCTCCCGTGTACACAGATTTTGGCTCCTCAGGACGTGGGACACCAGGGAGATCAGACAAAAGTGGCTCCGCAATGGACACTAATTCTTCATGTTCAACCCCATATGCTGCAAGTACTATTCTCGGAGCAGTATAATTTTCCTGCAAGTCAATTTATTGCAAGTAGTCCACATCAATATGTAAACCTATCCATATGGATGCATAATGTATATATGAGTAACTGAAATGATGCCAAATAAAATGTGCATGGATTCATATCAAACTTACAGCAACAAATTCCTCCAAAACTGTACCATTCAATCTATTTATTGCAGATTCGGGAGCTAGAAGTGGGTTTGCTAGGGCACCTGCATAACCAGCAGAGTGAATAGCTTCCAAAACCAAACCTTCAGGGTTTTTGGAAGCATCGCTAATCTCAGCTTTCACCTTTTGAAGCTGTACATCATATAATAGAATAAGCCATTAGATGGAATTAGCAATAAATTATAATTAGCAATAAATTATAAAAGGTTTACCTGCTCATTCACCTCCCAGTCCAGAAAAACAGGATTCCTTACACAGTCAACAAGAAGCTCTACCATTTCAGGAACATGCGTCTTTAAAGCATCAAAGGTGTAACCCATCTGTTCTCGAGAAGCTGAGGCTTGCACATGTCCACCAATTGCCTCAACCTCCCTTACAATGTGCAAGTGGCTCCGGTTTCTTGTAGTCTTGAAAGCCATTCGCTCCAGCAGGTGTGAGGCACCAAAGGATACTGGTGTCTCGTAGATTGAACCACAATCAACATACAAACCTATTGAAGCAGCTGGAGTCTGGCATCACCAACAAAACTCATCATCAATTTAGTCATGACTTATTTCTCTTTCAGCAGAAAAATAAACAAAATACAAACAAAGAAAATCAATTTATAAAACAAATACTCCAATACACGCATACCGCTGATTGTTGAGAAGCTATTTTGAGGCCATTAGGAAGAGTTGTAATTTTTGTAGTATCTGGTTGAACATAGTCCGGCAACACAGGTGGGAGGTTGACACCGGGAAGAGTGAAGTCTAGAGGAGTTGAACTCCTGGAACTTCCCCCACTCAGCCATCCAAATAGACCTCCAAAAGTGGATGGGGATTGGTTTGTTGCAACAGCACTAGAACTGGCATATCTGGCAAGTCCCCTATTGTAGTTTCGACCCTAAAATCATTTTCACAATTAGAGGTCATAACACACTTCCACTCTAACTAACTAATCAATATATGATAAATTAACAATAGTAAACAACACTCAATATGGAATTACAATAAAATCTGGTGTTATCTATATCATGGTTTAAAAAGGTGTTCGAGACGTACGCCTCGAGGAGCGTCTCAGTTTGAGGCGCTCGATCAGTGCTTCAAGGCTTAAGCCTTGAATGGCTTGAATTAGGCTTACGCCTTTTTTCATTGAGGCGTGCACCTTGAGGCAAAAACGCCTCAAGGCTTATGAGGCGTGAGCCTCAGATTGAAGGCTTTTTTGAATGCTAGTTTTCAAGCCAATCTTTTTTCTTTCCTTTTAAAGAAAGTCAACCCAATACCAAAATTAGGCTTTAATCTGATAAAAATATGCAAATAGATTTTTAAACCCTAAGTCTACCATCTTCTTCATCATCAACCCTTGCAACTTGCAAGCCCACTCTCCTATGAGCAGCGACTAGAGCGACGACCCACTGGCAACAGCCACCTCCAGATTCTGACCTCCTCAAACCTTACTGCTTAGTTTTTTTTTTCCTTTCTTTTCTACCGTAGGCTGGTTTTTTCTTTTTTCTTTTTTTCCGACTTATAGCTACTGTAATAATGAAATTTTATAGAAGTAGATGTTATGCAAAATTTATACTATTATATAAAATGAAAGTTATATAAAGAGAGCAACGTGTGATTTTTTATTCATTTAGATCTATAGTTATTTCACTTTCTCAAAAAAAAAAAAAATTATCTTGTGTGCTATAAAAGCCGTACAAGTATAACTATATAAGAAGAACAGTAGCATATATATTATATTGTATGTGTTTTATGCAATTTTTTTATTGTGTCTTATGGTTTTGTGATAAACCAAGTGTGTGTTTTATGGCATGTTTATGAATTTTATTGAACTTTCTAAATTTTTTATTTTACATTCGAGGCTTACGCCTCAATCTGCCTTGAGACTTACACCTCACCTCAATTAGACAAAACGCCTCGGTTTCCTTTTTCGCCTTTTAAAACCTTGATCTATATACAGACTGACTACTGATAACTACTTGAAGCTCAATTTTAGGGTCAAAATTTACTTAAAAAAATTCAATTCGACTTGATGTGTTGGCTCAGTTAATTGAACTAAAATAAACTAAATTCACGACGTCTAAATTCTCAACTCTTCGGCATTTCTCAAATTCTCTCTGCAACCAAACAGGATATCGCAAATTACTAAAACAGAACGGATATGATCTAATTGGCAAGGAATTCGCAAATAACGACCAACAGATTCCAGGATCAGACAGTATCGTAATAAAACCATCCAAAATATGTGAAAATGAGAGCACTTTTCGTTCGTCGACGTTAGTTTGAGCTGAAGATCGAATCGAATGTTAGGGTTTGGAAATTTCTGGAACGGAGAGATTACTGACCTTAAGAGCCCTGAGGCGCGAAGCTGCTGTTCTGTACATGGCGACGAACTACGATCGCGGTGAAACCCTAAGATTGATCGGAGTTTGAGTCAAGGTTGGGGAAGAGACGCTGTGGAGGATTAGGGCTCTGTTCGAGATGGGGGAGAGTTTGAGGAGTGAGATTCCGCGGGGAATGGGTACACGTGGAGTTTTCTGGAGGCACGTGGGAGTTCATCGCGCCGTTTCTTTGGAAGCCTAGATGAAATTGAATCTCGTCCGTTGAAATGAGCCCCAGTCAAGTTCTGTTCACCGATCTCAGCCGTTCGTGTGTTTTTTGGGAGAATTTTTTATTTTTTCTTTTAGAAAAATATTTTTCAAAATAAAGACAGAATATAGGAGACTTAAAAATAGATCCGTTTGGAGAGATAGTGAAGATCATTTTTGATTTATTAATAAATCTAATAAAATCTTAATGTTAATGATCTTAAAAAATATGCAATATGGATCTTGATTTATTCCTCTCTTCATTAAGAATACAGTGAAAAAAGAATTATTTCAATTGGACATCAAATGAAGAAGTTATGATTTTTTTCCTTAAATATATGAGAGGGAATTTTAGTTTTTATTGAAACAAAGATATACGAGTATCAAAAGTTTAAGAGGATGAAAACTTTGAAAACTTAGATTCTTGATTCTCAAATGATTCGGATTTTGGAAGAAACAAACGTGTATCGAAGGATTTTTGATAATCGAATCTAAATTTGAGTTTATTGAGTACAAAAAATGCATGAAACAAACATACTCTATATATGGAAAGAAAAAGATTAACTGCTTTTGTCCAAAAGAAAAGAAAAGAAAAGAAAAGATTAACGGCTAAATTTAGGGTATTCTTTTTGTGTTTTTTAGACTATCACAAAATTCTACCCGATCAGTTGGGATAAAATCTTGTCCTCAAATTATGATTATCGGTAGGCAGGGATGGAGAGGAACATCAAAATGGTAGGGCAGGGATAGTATAAGAGGCACTTAAATTTTAAATTTTGATCGATGGATGATTTTAAAAGGTTGAATAGAAGTATATTTGGATCGGCGTAACCACTTTTCAAAAAAAAAATATTAATAAATTTTGTCAAATGCTATTTTACCCTTCAAAATAATAATAAGCATTATTACACAAACAAATATTCATACGTCCTTTTAAATATTATTTTCTTTTATCAAATAACATTAAAAATTACTATAATCTTCACTGTACTTCACATTCCTTGTATCCTCCCAAATCCCTCTATTATTTCCCTTCTCTACTATTGAACATATCTCAAGCACCTCTACAAATTGCATGGTAGGGGTGAACAACGGGCAGTTTTGAGGTTTTTGGGCGGGTGCGGTGCGGTTTTTTAAGTTGACGAGTTGGCGATTAACCAACCCGTAAACCGCCCACCACATGGCGGGTGGTTTCGGTTTGGTTTTGGGTGGTTGCGGGCGGGTGCGGGCTGGTTGAGGCGGTTTAAACCTATACTATTGCTTAATGTAATTTTTTGGACCTTTTTTTTTTTTAAGTGAAGAAAATTTGTAAAAAATATAAGATGATAATACATAAAGCATTCTCAATAATAAGCAAGTTTGATGTCTAAAGACAGTAACCATATTCAAAAGTACAAAT